>QANX01003780.1:0-55298 GCA_003254975.1 Ochetophila trinervis
CTCTCTCAGCTTGCTGCAAATTTATACATGCATTAAACATATGTACCTAGTAAATATTCGATAATTGAATTAAACTTACTCTTATAGTGTGTGCATGCATGTATACATATATGCCATACATATTACGTACTATCTGCACCTCCAAACGCGGATATCCTCTACATCCAAGTCGATGGGGATATTTGTTGCCTTGTCGTACTTCCTTCCGATCTACACTTAACTTCTGTAATTATTGTTGACATAAAATATTTTAATATGAATTAATGTTCTATAAAATATGTTTGACACATGCATTCATATATAATTAAATTCTATACCAATTTTTTTTTTTTTTACCTTGAAGTCTTCACCAAGCCTGTGGCTGAGAAGTAAATCCCAGTCTTCTTGTTTGATGAAAGAATACTTGTCAATCGGTGGGTGCTTGAACAGCTGGGGGTCATTCAAGTATGGGGTCACATACTTCTCAAACAGTTTGTGCTTAAACCTCCTCCACTTCCCAGCGCAACTTCTAAGAGTGTGGTCCTTATGAGAGTCATCTTTCTTCGAATAACCCTACAACAACATCAATGTAGCATTTAGTAAATAACTCTATAATGTAATTCGGTTTAGGGTTATATATGTCATGGTATATTACCTTTAATCAAGCCATAGGTTATCTTTCAATGCTGGAGACACATCGTTCCATGTTTTAATGGAAATTGGTACCATTGAACGAGTGATTGAGCCCATCAAGTTGACCATCCTCACAGCTTCCTTGTTTAGGGCATCAAGGGATGCAGTCTCGATTGATTTTTTACATATTGAATTAAAGAAAAAACAAAATCTAGCAATTGCAGCTCGCACGTTTGTAGGAAGCACCGGACGTATTGCAAGGGGCAATAGTTGCTGCATCAACGTGTGATTATCATGGGACTTCATCCCTACAAGCTTCAAGTCATCCATTCTCACAATATTACGAAAATTTGATGAATAACCATCAGGAACTTTTAGCTCTGCNAAATGCGTCGCCTATTGCTTATAAACTTTTATCATAGTACATATGTCGCCTTTTAATTTAAATGTGTCGCCTATTGCTTATAAATTTTTATCATACTACATATGTCGCCTTTTAATTTAAATGCGTCGCCTAATTAAATATATAGTTGTTGATGTCCTAACTCACATACTATTGGTTACATTTTAATTTAATGAATGAATTGACCAAATTATATATTGACCCGTTGGAAAATTTAAATGCGTCGCCTATCCTTATGTTTTTATCCACATTTTCATGCTCATCTATATATTGTCCATCCGTATACATTTGTATCCATATCCACTATAATAACAAAACTCATGGGATTTATCATAGTATGGCAACAAAACTCATAGGATTTATTTAATTTATTCCAATCAATTATATCATAAAAATCCAAACACTCAAAACCGTACGTATACAACATCCCTTTATATACATTCAATAAACATACAAAGAGTCATATTAAATACAATATTTAATTTATTGTAAAATTATTTAAATTTATCCATCTTTTAGCAAATATATAAACAACAATTTGGTCAACTAATTGGACATGAGAGTTGCATACTCATTTGAGGCAGGCGGCGGCAGTAAAGGAGCCGAACAGTCCGGCGGGGAGAGACTTTGAGCGGAAGAAAGTCCAGCAGTGGCGGCGGCGGCGGTAATGGAGCTCAACAGTCCGGCGGGGAGAGAGTTTGAGAGAAAGAAAGTCCAGCAGTGGCGGCGGCGGCGGCGATAATGGAGCCCAACAGTCCGGCGGGGAGAGAGTTTGAGAGGAAGACGGCAGTAACAGCGGCGGCGGCTTGTTTGACTCCGGTGGGGAGATAGGTAGAGAGGAAGAGGAAATAATGGGGCCGGTTAGATGGGAGGGGAAGTGGGGAGAGAGCTTGCCATAAATTTTGGGTTGGAGGGAAGTTGTCCCACCATAAATTTTCACCAAAAATTTAAGTAGTTCACTGGTTCTCCAATAATGCACACTATAGGCGACACAAGTGTCGCCCATAATACAGTATTGGCAAAACTTGCGTCGCCAATATCCCTAAAATCGGTTTTTTAAATTTTTTTTTTTTCCTTTTTGTATAATTTGATATATGACAACATAATACATTTCCTTTCGTATACATTTTAAGTGTTAATATTATATATTGTAGATGAAGAGTACAAATTACTTGAGAATTAAAAAAAACTTCACTAAAGGCGACGCTGGCGTCACCAATAATTCAGTATTGGCGACACCAGCGTCGCCAATAATACAGTATAGTCGACACCGGCGTCGCCAATAGCCCTAATTTTGGTTTTTTTTTTTGAATGCAATGTTTATAAGTAGTTCACATTATTGTTGAAAAATTAATGTAAAATCAATCATATATGGTATCACCATATAAACATAAATATATATGTATAGTGCATACTGAACAATTACAACAATTATGTCAATTATGCATGCATGTAAATTGACATATATATGTAATAGCTTTAAGTGATTTTGTATGCAATATATATACTTTGTTTGCATAGTTAATAACAATTTTGTGACAAATTGTATAATGGATATGTTATATATGACAACATAATGAATTTCCTTTCGTATACATTTTAAGTGTTAATATTATATATTGTAGATGAAGAGTACAAATTACTTGAGAATTAAAAAAAAATTCACTAAAGGCGACGCTGGCGTCACCAATAATTCAGTATTGGCGACACCAGCGTCGCCAATAATACAGTATAGGCGACGCTGGCGTCGCCAATAGCCCTAATTTNNTGTGGATCGTCTATCCGAATATATCCATGACTTATCCATTCGACAAAATATTATTTGAGTAACTAATGCAGTAATCTTTGTATTGCATCAGCGTATGAAAGTAACCAAAAAACAAACGAGAATAAAATATTACAATATATAAACACAAGTATGCAGCAATATTGCGTATTAAACGTTTAAATAATATGAAATTTGAGTTTACATGTAAACTTACTTGCACCGTGCAACTTTGGTTGAGTTTGTAAGTTCAATGATGTTTTTGCGCATGGAAAAATGTTATATAAATGGAGAAACTAAAACTAAATTAATAACGTAAAATTAATACAATGTTAAAAAAAAACGTTAAATATAAATATAATTTATTGCAACTATAAAGGGGTGGATGGACATTAAATGAGGCATTCATTACAAGTTGGTAGACAAATGGCCGAGGGGCCATTTGAATTTAAATTGGAATTGACGTTATTGCGACGCGTGCGTCGCTAGTTTAAACTTAAAGGCGACGCTAGCGTCACCATTGTAAATTTATGGGCGACGCTTGCGTCGCCAATAACATTTTATTTATTTAATATTTTCTGAATATTATTTTTTTTACAATAATAGATGATCAGTTGATTACAAGATAGAATGAAACCTTTAATATGTATGAAGGTGAAGTACCTGAAGCGTATGGATCGACGATTTGTAGCTGGTCGATCATATAAAAGGAGAGCTGGTCAAAACTTTTTTGAAATTTCCATATATTTTAAAATACTAAAGGCGACGCTGGCGTCTCCATTAATGCAGTATGTGCGACACCAGCGTCGCCCATAATACAGTATCAATTTTCTTTCTTCAATTTTTTTTTGTTGCATTTGTTTATAAGTTCACATTATTGTTCAAAAATGGAATATCAATCATATTATATATACATATACATATATAGATAAAATATGTACATATACATATTAGATATACAAAACAACATCCTACCAAATATATGAAATATTTTTATTGATATTACACAAACATGTTTACATAGATCATAAATTATCCATATATATGAATCTCGAGCATATCATTATCAGGTTTACATTAAAATCTCCAGATCTCGATCGGCATCTCGATCCACATATGAAAAATGAGGGGCAGAAAAAGAAATCCGGATCCGGCCTTGTCCAAGTATTTGTTGCCTTGCCGTTCTATGATACTGGACAAGGAAGCCTCCTCTATGACAATGAAATATTTGATCTTTAGAGGTACATGAAATACCTGAAGAATATACGACCATTTGAAGTGGGTCGAACAGATCAAAGAGACTAAAGATCATAAATATTTCATCATTTCCATATATTTTGAAATAATATCAGCTAAGAGATCATGAAACCAAGAAGAATTTCAGTACATGCATAGTTGCTTTTTTTTTTCCGATGGTCGAAGAATATTTTATTCTTTCCTTTTATTTTGAAATAATTTCAGCTGAATAATTAGGCATAACAGCTGAAACTATTTCAAAATATAAGGCAAGAAAGATATATATATATATATATATATAAAAGAGAGAAACAAATCATGAAATGTGGATTGTTAACGTGAGGATGTGCCTATTTATAGATACATAATGGTTGGTGAAAATTAAATGTTAGTAGATAGGTTGGAATTAAATATGGTAGTGAAAGGCAATAGTTTGAATATATGGGCGACGCTAGTGTCGCCAATCTGAAGTTATGGGCGACGCTAGCGTCGCCAATTTGAAGTTATGGGCGACGCTAGCGTCGCCAATTTTAATTTATGGGCGACGCTAGCATCGCCATTAAGTGTTTTTTTTTTCCCCTATATATTTCTTTTACAATAATAGATGAGTTGATTACAAGATAGAATGAAACCTTTAATATGTATGAAGGTGAAGTACCTGAAGTGTATGGATCGACGATTTGTAGCTGGTCGATCATATAAAAGGAGAGCTGGTCAAAACTTTTTTGACATTTCCATATATTTTGAAATAGTTTCAGCTAAATCGAAGAAAAAAAAACGTAAGAATATTTATGCATATGTATGATTTTTTTTTTTTGATGATTGTTTCTTTTATAGTAATAGATGATTTTTTTTCATAATATTGATACGTATTTATAGATACAGAATGGTAGGTGTGAATTGATTATATTTTGGTATTGTGAAATAATTGTATGTGGTAGGTGTTGGCGCGCAACTATTTCGCGACACCTGCTCCAATGGGTGTCGCTGAATGTGATTGCCACGTATATTTTCCGCGACGCGTTATTAATGCCCGTCTCAAATGTATTTGGCGCGCAGATTTTCGGCGACACTTGTGGAATGCCTGTCGCGAAATGTATTTGGCGCGCTTATTTTTCGCGACACTTGCCGATTTTGTGTCGCCGAAAATGCTTCGCGCCACATTTTTCGCGACGGTTTTCGATCCCGCGTCGCGACAGCTGATTTCACCCACATTTTAGCGACGTGGGTGCGTCGCTATTTTGTTCAAATAAAGGCGACACACTATATTTGTGTCGCCGTTAGTTTATCGCGACGCAAATTTTTTGCTTCGTCGCGCATTTAGTGTCGCCGATTAAGGTTTTTGGCGTAGTGATTTTTTTAAACAAGAACCATAAATCTCTAATTCTCATTTTTGTACTTCTTTGTGCATTTCATCTTCATTTTCCTATCATTGCGACTCTTTTTCATCTTCCATCACTGCAATTTCGATGGAGTCCTCCAAGCATGCAAGTTTATTTTTTCATTTTTTTGGCTATATTCCTAAACAAAACCTATAAGTTTCTAACACCCATTTGTGTATTTCTATGTTTACTTTTTGTTTTTGTAATTTCTTTCAATAAAAACCAAAATTGATTTTGGTAGAGAAACACATTCCATCGCCAATGACAACATAGGAGTAGCCCACTCTGTCAACGCCAACCCAAACAATCCTCCAAGCATGCAAGTTTCTTTGTGTATTGTTTTTATTTTTTATTTTATGTTTTTATGGCTTGAAAAATATTATTGTATCTGATTTTGTTGTAAGTATTATTTATACATTTTTCGATGTTTGTATTATGTACAATTAATTTACAAAATAAATTTATTTAGTAATTGATATTTTAATAAATTTATAATTTGTAATAAATTATTTATTATTAATTGAGATCCTAAAATATAATAGTTATTAAATTTAAATTAAACAAAATTAAAAAATTACTTCAATTGTGGGGATAATTGGCAACCGCATGCGTCGCCAATTGTGTTGCCAAATCAACCTAAATTGGCAACGTATGCGTTGCCAATTGTTTTTTTTTTTTTTTTTTTGTTGCGATGTATGCATCGCCAATTGTCCATTTTTTTGCGACGTCACGCGTCGCCAATTGTTTCATTATTAGTGATGCATTTGTGTCGCGAAAAATAGATAACCGCTACGATGTTTATGCATCACTATTTTTCATATTTGCAACACATATTGTCCTTCGCGAATGTTTTTCTCTTTCGGCGACAGTCGTTTCCGCGACACAAGAAGTTACGTCACCGTTTACAATTTGCGATGCTATTTTTGCCTCGCCTAATAGGGTTTTCAGCATAATGATTAATCGGACATGGATTTGTATAAATTTCATTTTAAAGTTTTTAAATAAATACAAAAAATTAAAACCAAAATCAAAAGTTTTATTTTTTATTTTCATAAAAAAAAAAAACGATTGTTGTTTTTTTAAAAAAAAAAAAGTGAAAGAATAACTAGGCAAAACTATAACCAACTGAAAGAAAATTGGAGATGTTCAAGATGTCCAGAACATAATCAGATGAAGAGAGGCTTTGAAAATGATGATAGTGGTTGATTAGCTAATAGCTTCTGAGTTACTTGCTTTGTTGTTGGCCAAGACTGTGGACTTGGATGCAGGCATGAAAATGCTATCTCTGCAATGCAGATGATCACTTGGTATGCTTCTAATTAGCTTTCTAGGAGGTGAGATACGTCGTTTATCCAATACATCCTTAAGCTCTTCAAAGAAATATGCCTTTGAGTAGTTAAATATTTTGCAGCGATGAGATTTGTATTTGCCAAGAAGGAATTTCTCCATCATTTCTAGCTGACAGAGCAATGGTGGAGAAGCTATATATAGTACATTTATATGAGCTATCAATTTCAGCCCGCTTCTCACAAATTAGACTGGATTGTTGACCAATATAGTATCAGATTTGCAAGTCCTACGTTCAAAACCTGGTAGTGCTAACTTTTCAAAAATTATTTTCTTTGTTCGATATTTTGATATCAAGTGGTGTTTGTTGTGAGTCAATAGCTAATATGAAGTAAGTACCATTTTTATCATTATTTATTAATTTTTAAATTGAAATAAACAAAAATGAAAGCCACTTTTATGGAAAATCTTAAGCTTACCTGCAGCTGCATATCCAAACCCTGCATATAACATATATTGTTTTTGTGATCCAATAAATTGTTCATGATTACAATAATTTTCTAATCTAAAAGGGAAAAGGGCATGGCTCGAACATATGATCTCAAAAGTGTGTATTTAAACGGTATACTACTGGACCAACATCACTCAGATGTTTATGTTGTAAAACTGAAGTGGACAAACCAGTATTATCTCACTTATTGGGTCATAGTAGCTCAGTAAACCTATTTTTGGTAGGAGGGATTAGAAACTGAAATGGTTGAAATTTTTTATATATATTCATCTTCTTGTTTGGTATGACATGAAGGTTGGAAAGTAACTTCGTTTGGTATAGAAAGGGAAAATGAAAGCAAAGAAAACTTTAGTTGTTAAACTACATTGTTTTAATTATTAATTTATAAAAATTATCATTAATTAAAAATATATATAACTTTTAAAATGGAACTGGCTTCGGTGCCCGAGACTACCTAAACGGGCTTGACGCCCAAGGCCACCCGAACATGTCCAATGCATGGGACCACTTGAAACAACTCCTGTGTTCGGAACCATGCAAACATGCCCGACACTTGTGACCGCTTAAACATATATGGACTTATTTCGAGACGAAAAATTGTAGGTTGAGATAATCAGATTCTCAAATTTTTTTTAAAAAAAAAGTATATGAGAAATTTGTTCCTACATATAGAGGTGCTATTTTTAGAATATTTGAAAAACTAGTTATGAGATTTTTTGAAATTTTCATAAATTGTATACAGTTTGAACTTTCCCTAAATTTTTTTTCCTCTTATTAGAGTAGTTGTCACATGAATTGCCAAAATGCAATTATGTATAGTTTAAAGGATAATGGTGCAAACTTTTCTAAACAAAAAAACCTTCATACCCTATATTAATAATTAGATTTGGAAATAAAAGTTAACGCTTTGTATAACAAAACTTAAAAATAATAATCAACATATTTATAAATATATATAATACAAATTAATAAACTAAATTTATTAATAAACTAAATTTACATGGATAATAAAATATAGAACCTGTATATGATGTCTTTGTTAATAATCCGAAGTCTGTGTAATACCACAATTTCTTTAAGAACGATTTTGTCTCTACTAGTGCGAATAGTTTATTGATGATCGTCTTCCATGATACAACGGACACTCTCAATTTTTGATTTTAACACCACTAAAAATTTATCTTCGAACTTAGAAAAATACCTAAACTTTATTACCACTTTTTCTAAAACCCAAAAAGTATATTATGATCTTCTTCTCTTCTTTTCTCTCTTCTTCTATTTTCTCTTTCCTGTCCTTTTAAACCTCAAAACTATATACATTTATATAGTAAACAAAAATTGAAATTGAAATCAAAACAATTAAAACAAAAATTAAAACCTAATTAATTTATTCAATAAAAGGTTTTTGTAACTGACAACCGTTACATCAGTTACAAAAAACGAACAATCTCGCATATGAATAAATTAAACTAGTCTCATTCTATACACATGTGATAAAACTCTATGGTTGGAGTCTGCATAGGATAGGTAGATGTTACTCTTTGAACATTCCCTTGTAAAAATGTTTTTACATTACTGATTAAATGGTAGACACGATGTCCTTGAACCATTATATCATTTATGTAAATGATGATACACCTCACACAGGACCCCTTGCTGATATTTCCCAGTTCTCACTATTATGTTCATTTTGGCCATCAACATTGTCCTGGTTCTACAAGAGTTTAAAGAATTGCGCCCACCACAATTCTTCTTGAAGTGGCCCCTTTTCACTCCCACATAGGTGATTCTTCGGTTTCCATACAATTCTCATAGATTACCAAACATCCAAGAATCATTAAAAGCATAGCTTAACCTTTTATCTATCACTATTTCATCATAGGAATGGATAAGGGTAAAAACCCCCACAGTGATCTATACCAGCCTTTACAATTGCGTTGTCCCGTTGAACCTAGATATTGGGATCTCCATTCACATAGGTCGGGTTCCCATCATATCTATTTTCTTCTTACGGGATTCAATCCCATTCCCCTCGATGACTTCCCAACTAGTTCTCTATTTAACCCCTTGGTTAGCGGATCCACAATATTTTCTTTCTACTTTACGTAGTCTATAGAAATTACACCAGTTGAGATTAACTATCTAATGGAATTGTGTCTTCAACGTATATGTCTAGACTTTCCATTATACATGATATTATGTGACCTGCCAATTGCAGATTGACTATCGCAATGTAAGCTAATTGCAGGCACAAGTTTCAGCCATTGTGGAATGTCCTCTAAGAATTGACGTAACAATTCAGCCTCTTCTCCACATTTGTCCAAAGCTATGAACTCAGACTCCATAGTGGAACGAGCTATAACTGTTTGTTTGGAAGAGTTTCATGTTACAGCTGCACCAGCCAATGTAAATACATATCCACTAGTGGACTTTGAATTCTTTATATCAAAAATCCAACTAGCATCACTATATCCTTCTAATACAACTGGATATCTTGTGTAGTGCAGTCTGTAATCACGAGTATATCGTAAGTACCTCAGTACTCGCACTATCCCTTTCTAATGATCTTGGTTTGGATTACTCGTGTATTTACTTAGTCTACTTATTGAGTAGGCTATATCTGGTCTAGTGCAACTCATTGGTACATTAGACTACCAATCATCCTAAAATATTCCACTTGGAAAACACCATTTCCTTTATTCTTGGAAAGATGTAAATTCATATCTATGGTCATTCTGGCTATATCAATATCCTCTTTACTGAATTTATCCAGTATTTTATCTATATAATGTGACTAACTAAGAATGATTTCATTCGAAGACCTGGAAATTTTAATTCCCAATAGCACATCTGCAAGCCCCATGTCTTTCATATCAAACTTTGTATTTAACAAAGCTTTGGTAGTTTGGATCATATTATCGTTACTACCCACGATAAGTATGTCATCTACATATAAACATAAAATGACATATCCATCATCTGTATCCTTTATATAGATACACTTGTCACATTCATTTATTTTGTACTCACTTTCCAACATAGCAGAATCAAATTTTTGATGCCATTGTTTTGGAGCTTGTTTTAGACGATACAAAAATTTCACCAGTCTACAGACTTTCCTCTCTTGTCCTGGAGCATAAAAACCTTCAGGTTGCTCCATATAGATCTCCTTATCAAGATCCCCATTTAAAAATGTTGTTTTTACATCCATCTTTTGTAACTCTAAATTCAATAAGGCTGTTATGGCAATCACCATCCTTATGGAATTTATTTTCGTCACTGGTGAATATGTATCAAAATAATCAAGGTCTTCCTTTTGCTTGTAGCCTTTTATTACTAGCCTTGCCTTGTATTTATCAATAGTTCCATCTACTTTCATCTTCCTTTTGAAAATCCACTTGTAACCCAAAGGTTTTCAACCAGGAGTTAGATCCATTAACTCCCAAGTATGGTTTTGCAAAATGGAATCTATTTCACTTTTGATTGCCTCTTTCCATAAAGGACATTTAGGATAGTGTATAGCTTCCTAAAAAATTTAAAGTTTGCTTTCCAGCATGTAAGTAAAACATCTGGACCAAAAGATTTTTCTGTTCTTGTTCTCTTACTACGTCTAAGCTCAACCTCATCTTTTTGTCCATGATCACTAACTAGACTATCATCATAGACATATTCAAATGTTCGTTTTGACAAATTTGGTCCCTCATCAGATTTGTATGGAAAATTATGCTCGAAAAAAAAAGCATTTCTCAATTCCATTAGTGTATTTTTGAGTATATTTGAAATCTCATATATGTACACAAGAAATCGATATGCATTGCTATTTTGTGCATAACTAATAAAAATGCAATAAACCATTTTTGGACCTATCTTTACTCTCTTTGGAGTAGGTACAACTACTTTGGTTAGACATCCCCACATTCATAAATAATTGTAGGAAGGTTATCTTCCATGCCAAAGCTCATAAGGTGTTTTCACCTCTTTCTTCCGGGGCATCTTATTTAAAAGGTAATTTGCCTGATAAAATAACTTCTCCCCACAAATTCTAAGGTAACCCAGAACTTAACAGCATTGCATTCATCATTTCCTTGAAGGTTCGATTTTTCCGTTCAGCCACACCATTGGACTGTGGTGAATACGGTGGAGTGACTTCATGTCTAATCCCATTTTGAGCACAAAATTCACCAAAAGGATTTACATATTCGCCACTGCGATCACTCCTTATTACTTTAATTTTCTTATTAAGTTGAATCTCAACTTCAGCCTTGTAGAGTATAAATTTCTCTAAGGCTTCATCTTTGCCCTTTAGCAAATAGACATAGCAATATTTCGTGCTATCATCAACAAAGGTAATAAAATATTTATTATTGCCTCCTCTCGTTGGTGTAAATTTCAGATCACATATGTAACTATGGATCATATCCAAAGTTTGGGTATTCCTTTCAATAGTGTGATATGGTAACCTTGTCATTTTTGCCTCAACTCAAGTTTCACATATTTATTGTCAATTTGAAATGTGGAAATATGGTTTAAGTTAATTAATCTCCTCAAAGTACGATAATTAACATGTCCTAGTCTACCATGCCACAAATTGGAAGACTCAAGCAAGCAGAAGACGTACTAACTTTATTCATATTTTTAGGCTTTACAATCATTACACTAAGTTTGAAAAGCCCATGGGCTACATAGCTCTTTCCCACAAACATATTATATTTTGACAATATGACTTTATCAGGCTCAAACACCATGTGAAATCCATGCTTGCTTAGAAGCGATCCAGATACCAGATTTTTATGTATATCTAGTACATACAGCACATTGTTCAGAGTCGGGTCTTTCCTAGAGGTCATCTTCAGAATCACTTTTCCTTCACCTCTTATTTCAGACCTTGCAGAATTTCCCATGAATAACTTCTCCCCACTTTCAGTTGGTTCAAAGGAAGTGAACAAACCTCTATATGAGTATACGTGGCGAGTTGCACCAGTGTCAATCCACCACTTCTTTGGGTTTGACCCAACAAGATTCACTTCAAAAACTACGGCACTCAAATCGATGTCATTGACCTCTCTGGTGAATTTCTCCACCACATGTGTCATTTTATTTTTCCATTTAGGCAATCTGCATTCTGCCAATTTATGACCTATCCTGTCACAATTGAAACATTTCCCTTAGAATTTGAGATGTTTAAACACCCTCCCTTGGGACCTAGCTTGGAATTCTTTCCAGCAAATTTCTTAGTCTTGGAGCCTTGACCATGCTCCACCACATTAGCTTTAATAAAAGTCTGCAATGATGATCTCTTCTCTGATCGTCTGTTATCTTCCTCAATACGAAGTCTAACAATCAGATCATCCATGCTTATCTTCTTTCGCTTATGCATACGGTAGTTCTTGAAGTCTTTCCAACCTAAAGGCAGTTTCTCAATAACACATGCCACTTGGAAAGCTTCACTAATCACCATCCCCTCATAATGGATTTCTTGTATGATTACATGTCGCTGTTGGACTTGACTGATAACAGTCTTGGTATCAACCATATGATAATCCAAGAAACGACCCACTACAAACTTCTTGGAACCCGCATCATTTCCATCAAATTTTTCTAGTTTCTCTGCATGATTCACAGGTACAGAAACCGATGCACTCAAAGTTGACGCTTTTGCCATAGGAATGGTACTCAATCTGAGGAAACATTAGTCTTTCTTGCCATTTCATGTATATGATGAAAATATAAATTCGTTAGTTGTTAAACAAAATTATCCCAACACACTAATTACACAAATTTCACCAAGAAAATTGCACAAATTTAAGGTTTAAAACTCAATTTAAAATCCCCACGGAATTGATGTATACACCTACAAATTGCTGTATAAACCTACTGAATTACTATATACAAACACAGATTTTTTGTATACACTAGTCAACGCCGGTCAACAATCAATGGTCAATGGTCAATGTCCACGTGCCACGTGCTACGTCAGCACACACGTCAGCGTAAGGCTCCACATGGCACACATGTGAACACCCACTTGTCTGTCAACATGGCATGGGCCAGCCCTACAAATGGGTTGTGGCTTAGCCCACCATTTAGTCCAACTGGATCAGGCCCAATTCTAGCTCAGCCAAGCTCAAGTCCAAGCCTAGGCTACGCCAGACCTGCTGCCTTAGCCCAATCGCCCAAAACTCAAAACAATGTCATTTTGGGTCTTTTTCTTCACCCGTTTTACTGCATCTGAGTAGGGTCATGGGCCGCGCAACTCAGTTCCGTTTTTGACGCCGTTTGTTAGGTTTTCTTCCTCTCATCGCCCTTGTTTGGATTCAAGTGTCAATTTAAAAAAAATCCACTGGAAAAAAAAAATCAACAATACACATATTCGGCTATAACATTAAAACATAACAAAACGAAACACAAACCAGTATATACATAAATATAAATATAGAAGATTAACAGTAAAAGAACTCATTCTTAAGATTGTAAAACAAAACTTAAAAATAATAATCAACATATTTATAAATATATATATTACAAATTAATAAACTAAATTTACATGGATAATAAAATACAGAACCTGTACATGATGTGATGCGGAACCTCAAGCTTAAAGAAACTGTAATCCCAACACACAAGATGATATGGAACAAACCCTAGGTAAAAACCCCCCTATAGCACCTCTAGATAACAATTGTATCTAGCAACACTAATTAGAAGGCAAAGAATGAAATTGAAATTCGCCACAAAGTAAATACCTTTGATAAGAAGATCAATTCCCAAATGCAACAAGTAGAAGAAGAACTATCCTCTCTTGGAACACACAAGTTTTGTTGAAAACAAGAGTAGATGCTTAATAATCAATAATTCAAGTTTTTTTTTACAAGCTAGTAACATTCCCTTTATATAGAGATTAGGGTTAGGTTAAGAATCAATCTAGACCATAAAATAATTAGGAAAGTAATTCTAAGGCTTAAAACTAACCCTAAATAAATATAATCCGAAAAGAGCAATAATTACAAAATTGCCATTATAATCTAGAAATAGCAATAATTACGAAACTGCCATTATAATCCGAAATTAATTAAATTATGAAACTGCCATTATAATCTGAAAATTACTAAAATTACGAAACTGCCATTATAAGATCCATATTTTTAAAACTACGTCGTTTCGTCTCCGCAACTCCTGAGTAGCATTACCACCTTCATTCCTTACTTGAACATCATGCTTAAATCATCATCTTTTGCTTCAATGGTAGAATATTGCTCTATGATGCCCGTATCATTCCCTTCCTCTTCAAAAAGATTCATCCTTGAATCTGAATTCATATCGAAAGGAAAAATATCATAAATATTAAAAATAGTGGACTCATTGTACTCACCCTGAAGGGCGATTTTGTATGCATTGTCATTGACTCTTTCAAGCACTTGAAAATGTCGATTGCCTATAGCATCCAACTTAGAATTCCTTTTGTTAGGAAACCTTTTTTTCCTCAAGTGTACCCAAACCCAATCTCCTGGTTTGAATATCCTCCACGTGTCATCCCAAAAATCTTTCCAACTGGGACTCAAAAATTCAACATCCCTATCATACTTAATAGTTTTAGGCACTCCACACAATTTTGATTTCTCATCAAATTCCTGTAATAAAAAGACAAAAACACTAGGAAAATTGAAGTTAAGGTTAGTTTCACAAAGCAACACCTCTCAAAACCTCACCAACAATATTGCTTTGTTGCCTAAGAATGCACTCTTGATTTCTCTCTCTTTATCATAAAAACTCTTCTTCTTTTCACTCTTCTCACTTTTCTCTCTTGCACTTTCCTATTTATTACTAGTGCAATCACTCACCATCGGCCATTATTTTTATGCTTTCCACTCTTGGCCTCTTTACACTCAATTCTTTAATTTGCCTCACTTCCCAAATCCCCATGGGAAACTTTAGATAGTTTCAATTGTTCAAGATACACCTCTTTTGGAGATAATGGTGCAAGTGTGACTTTCTTTCCATTGTGCTCAAAAGAATACATATTCTTAAAACCTTCATAGATAGTCCTCCTATCAGATTGTCATGGTCTACCCAACAAAATATGTCCCGCTTTCATAGGAACTACATCATACAAAACCTCATCACTATACTTTCCAATAAAAAGTGCAACTTTTACTCTCTTATTTACCTTAATCTCCCCACTATCATTCAACCATTGTAACCTATAAGGATTAGGGTGTTTTTCACATACTAGTCTCAACTTCTCAACCAAAGTAGTACTAGCAACATTAGCACAACTACCCCCATCAATGATTAAAGTACATGTTTTACCACCCACAAAACATCTAGTATGAAAAAATATTCTCCCTTTGTTCTAGTCCCTCTTTCTTCACCTTCAAATTTAAAACCCTCCTAATAACTAGGGACTCTCCAACCACTGGATACTCTACATCCTCATCCTCACTAGAATCATACTTTATTGGTGGCCTTTCCTCATCGGACTCAGACTCCGACATTACTTCATTACCCTTTATCAACATAGTTTTCCTATTTGGACATTTGGAAGCGATATGCCCAAACCTTTGACATTTAAAACATTTTATTTTCCTATGTTTAGAAGTAAAAGTAGTATTAGGATTAGAAGTACCTCTTGTTGGGTTGGCACTCTTATCCTTGAACTTGGATGCATCTCCAATTTTCTCTTTGGTCTCCAAGTTCTTTTCTCTCTTCTTGTCGTCATACTTGTTCCACTTCGAATTAGAACCCCACTTTGAATTAGAGCTTGAAAACCCTTTTGATGACCCTTCACTTCTCAATTGCTTTTCCACTTTAATAGCCATGTTGACCATTTCTTCCATCTTTACATATGGATGTAGATCCACCACCTTGGCAATATCTTTGTTCATCCCACTTAGAAATCTTGCCATTGTAGCTTCTCTATCCTCTTCAATGTTGGCCCTTATCATAATAATCTCCATCTCTTTGTAATACTCTTCTATGGACCTAGACCCTTGTGTGAGTCTCTGCAACTTTTGATGAAGCTCTCTATAGAATTATGATGGTATAAACCTCTTCCTTATAATTCTCTTCATCTCATCCCAAGTTGAGACCAAATCTTCTCTATACCTCCTCCTTGATTGTATAAGTTGCTCCCACCAAACTAGAGCATAGTCGGTGAACTCCACTGTGGCTACTTTAACCTTTTTCTCCTCAGAGTAATTGTGACAATCAAAAATTAACTCTACCTTTTTTTTCCATTCCAAGTATGCCTCGGCATCACTTCTTCCCTTGAATGGTGAAATGTGCATCTTAATGGAACTTAGGTTGTCATCCCTTCCTCCTCTTGGCTCCTCTCTCCTAGGTCTTCTCCTTACCGTTTGAACTTCATACTCTTCTTCATTGGAAACATTCACTTATTGTCTCATGTGTCGTGTTCCCTCCCTTCTAGTATTATTGGACATGGCCATGGTCATCTCCCTCACTTGCTCCATCATCTCATCCATCCTAGATTTCAATGCTTCTTCCATCCTAGAAGTCAATCTCTCTTCCATCCTTCTATACTCACCCTCCAAAGATTGTCGTAAGAGTTTTGGATTCGGTGTTGCCACTTGCTCTTCTTCTGAAGTAGAAACTCCCTTTCCGTCTCTTTTAGACATTCTTACACACTCCCTTACGTGTTTAACTCAACAATGGTAAACCCTCATGTTTCACACAAATTTGGCTTTTACTCTCTTTATGCTAACCACTCAAGCCTTTTACCACTCAAGTCTTGTTCAACAAGTTGCACTTCATAACCAATTACTTAAACAAAAATATAAAACTAAAATAGCAAATTTCAAAATTAAAACCTAACAATAAAAAGCAAATTCAATTCTAGAGAAAAATTGGCACAAAAGAAAAGGACAAAAGAGTAATGAAACAACTAATAATTACTCTATAAAATCAACACAATGAGAATAGAATACTACACAGATTTAAATAAGAAAATATGAAAGTAAGAAACTATGAGAATAAGAAATTAATTAATTTAAGAATAGGAAAGTAAGAAAATAAGAAACTATGAGAATAGGAAACAAATTAAATTGAGAATAGGAAAGTAAGAAAATAAGAAACTATGAGANTTGGGTCTTTTTCTTCACCCGTTTTACTGCATCTGAGTAGGGTCATGGGCCGCGCAACTCAGTTCCGTTTTTGACGTCGTTTGTTAGGTTTTCTTCCTCTCATCGTCCTTGTTTGGATTCAAGTGTCAATTTAAAAAAAATCCACCGGAAAAAAAAAATCAACAATACACATATTCGGCTATAACATTAAAACATAACAAAACGAAACACAAACCAGTATATACATAAATATAAATATAGAAGATTAACAGTAAAAGAACTCATTCTTAAGATTGTAAAACAAAACTTAAAAATAATAATCAACATATTTATAAATATATATATTACAAATTAATAAACTAAATTTACATGGATAATAAAATACAGAACCTGTACATGATGTGATGCGGAACCCCAAGCTTAAAGAAANCTCTAATACCAAATGATGCGGAACCCCAAGCTTAAAGAAACTGTAATCCCAACACACAAGATGATATGGATAAACCCTAGGTAAAAACCCCCCCTATAGCACCTCTAGATAACAATTGTATCTAGCAACACTAATTAGAAGGCAAAGAATGAAATTGAAATTCGCCACAAAGTAAATACCTTTGATAAGAAGATCAATTCCCAAATGCAACAAGTAGAAGAAGAACTATCCTCTCTTGGAACACACAAGTCTTGTTGAAAACAAGAGTAGATGCTTAATAATCAATAATTCAAGTTTTTTTTTACAAGCTAGTAACATTCCCTTTATATAGAGATTAGGGTTAGGTTAAGAATCAATCTAGACCATAAAATAATTAGGAAAGTAATCTTAAGGCTTAAAACTAACCCTAAATAAATATAATCCGAAAAGAGCAATAATTACAAAATTGCCATTATAATCTAGAAATAGCAATAATTACGAAACTGCCATTATAATCCGAAAATAGTTAAATTACGAAACTGCCATTATAATCTGAAAATTACTAAAATTATGAAACTGCCATTATAAAATCCTTATTTTTAAAACTATATCCTTTCGTCTCCGCAACTCCTGAGCAGCATTACCACCTTCATTCCTTACTTGAACATCATGCTTAAATCATCATCTTTTGCTTCAATGGTAGAATATTGTTCTATGATGCCCGTATCATTAAACTAAATTTACATGGATAATAAAATACAGAACCTGTACATGATGTCTTTGGTAATAATCCGAGGTCTGTGTAATACTACATGTTCTTTAAGAACGATCTCGTCTCCACATGTGCGAAAGGTTCGTTGACGATCGTCTCCCAGGATACAACAGACTCTTAATTTTTTATTTTAACACCACTAAAAATTTATCTTCGAACTTAGAAAAATACCTAAACTTTATCACCACTTTTCCTAAAACCCAAAAAGCATATTTTGATTTTCTTCTCTTCTTTTCTCTTTTCTTCTTTTCTCTTTTCTTCTATTTTCTCTTTTCTGTCCTTTTAAACCTCAAAACTATATACATTTATATAGTAAACAAAAAATGAAACTGAAACTAAAACAATTAAAACCTAATTAATTTATTCAATAAAAGGTTTTTGTAACTGACAACCGTTACGCCAGGTATAAAAAACCAACACTCTTTTCACTATGTCAATTTTCCTCCTAGGCGATACGATAACACTGTCGCAAAAAAAGAAATGTGACACTGATACAAGTGTCATTTAATAGGCATAAAATGTTACTGTTTTTATGCCACTTTTTATATTGAATTTTAGTTAGTTTAGAATTAATGTTTATGAAAAATATTGAATTACTGTATTCTTCTATTTTCAGTAAAAGAATGACAAATGCTGGAATTACTGTATTTTTGCGCAATCTTTACTGAGAAAATCATATATGGAGCTACACTTTGAGATTTTGTACGATTCCAGTTGAAAATGATTCATGATTCATTAGACTTCAATTCTGTAAAGTTCCATTGCAATTGATTTGGCCAATCAGTATCAGTTTGATTTACAAGATCAATATTTCCAACAGTTGCGGGAGATTTACACTATCTTAAGGAAATTGGAATTTGAGTGTCTGTCCGATGTCCAATTTGTGTAAACAAGATATTCCTGAAAAGTTAAGACATAGACCTGACTTTTTCAACCTGAATTAGAAGTTCATTTGGTCGTCTAAAGTGTGCTTGGAATATGCTGATGGACATTGAAGATATAAAAGGAAAGTATATTTGCTTATTAGGATGATATCTATGATTGGACTGTCATGTCATCACACTCCAGCCATGTGTACTAATTTTGCCACATCATATGCCACATGAGAGGTCAAATTATTCTAATTATATTAATTGGAATAATATTTAGAATAAAAGGGATTAAAGCTAAAGATAAATTTGATTCCTAAGGGGATATGGAATGTTTTCTTATCCTAGTGTGAATGGGAAGTACCAATGACTACAATACCCTAGGATGGCCGGCCATATAGAAATAATTTAGGAGTTTGAGATCATGTAAATATGTTATCTACTTTTTTAATTAGGTTTAGAGAAATACTCTAGGGTTAAACCTCTCATAAACTTCTCCTATAAATATCATGCATCTTGTAACATTGAGACACATTCATTACAACCAACACCATCACAATCACCACCAGCCACATATCATAAGCCCTCAAGGTTGTGATAAATATCTCATATTTTCTAGGTATTTTATTCAGTTTTTAAGGGTTTTCACATAGAGAAGTTGTGCTACACAAAGCCCAGATCAATGAGAAGGAATTCGGCCACCTTGGAGGAATCAACCTTGTGATTTTGGATCATAGTTTGGAGAAGCCAAGAGGAGAAGATTAAGGATTAAAATCCAGCAGCCATCAACTTTGGATTTGATTTTTTACTCTTATTCTTTTTGTTATTTAATCTATATTGTCTCTTAATTATCTGATGGATATTATAGAGATGATGTGTAACTAATTTTCTATGAGGATTATAATGTAGCCCTATTATGACTATTTAGTGTTTAATGCATATTTGAGTTTGATTCATATTCATGGTTAATATTTTATTGTAGGTCTTACTGCTTCCATGAAAAGGTAGATAAATCTAGTATTATATTGGCTTAGAAATTAGAGGTACAATATGGATGGGCAATGAAATACATGGTTATAGAAATATTGCATGACTTAATGATAATTTTAACAAGATCTTATTGGATTTGAATGTCTTAGGGCTTAAATTTTGGTATTTAGATTAGAGATAATTAAATACCTTGTGCTTGATAGATTAGAATGCATTGAGAAATTAACTTCTAGTCACTTGTGTTTAAAGGGAGGTTAACCTATTAATCTATCATGCATTAGGGCTAAATAGGAGTAATAGTGGTGAAGTCATAATCTTTGTTTCATCAAAACCTTTGAACTTTCTACTTGCAGCCTTGTTCACGATTACAATCACTTTTCAATTTAATTCATGCTTTGTTACTAAACAATTACTCAATCACTCAATCAAAACAAATTTCCTTTTACTTTTAATAATTTGTTTAACAATTGATTTAAATTCAATATTAGAGACATTATTCCTTGTGAGATCGATATCGAAATTCTCTAAGAAATCCACTTTATTACTTGTTGATTAGTGCACTTGCAAGTTAATCAAAATTATACCACAACATCATTTAACCACATGTCACGAGAAATGTATATCAAAGGTAAAATTTTGTAAATGTCAAAATGTCGTTGTTATTTAAATTAAGCAACATATAGTAAGTGTCGCAATATCTATAATTAACGCAACATTCCAAAAGTGTCACATTATTATAACTATGGCAACACTTAGTGAATGTCCCTTTGTGGCGACACTTTTTAAATGTTGCTTTGTGTCACAAATGTCACGTTGTGTCACAAACATGACATTTACTCAGACACTTGCTCAGTGCTGCTTTCACACACATAATGCGACTTTTAGTAAGTGTCGCTTTTGGACACAAAGCGCAATACTTAATCAGTGTCGCTTTTTGTACACATAAGCCACACTTACTAAAAGTCGTTTGTTTGGTCAAAATCGATAGTAAAAAAGTCACTTTTTAAACATAAAAGCGACATTTATAAAAAGTTGCCTAATTGGTCATAAATCAACACTTACTAAGTGTCATTATAGCGACACATAAAAGTGTCATCATTTGTGAATACGGAAACAATTCGAATGATATAACACGATGCTAGAGACGTGTCGCCACACATAGTACTAAAGCGGCATTTACGAAGTGTCGCTTTAATTATTACTAAAGCGATACTGGAACAGTGTCGCCTTTGTAACAATAAGGCGACACATTTTGAGTCGCCGAATCATAAAATGAAAGAATTGTATTAAGCGAAACATACGCAAGATTCATTTTACATCCATTGTTGCTTAACTGTAAAATATATATATATAGAGCATAGGCGACGCTTATTTTTTTACATGTCGCATATATAGCTTTTCTTATATGTTTTCAATAAAAAAATTTGTCTAATTGGCAACACAACATGTAGGATACGTGTCGCCTTATTTTGTTGTTTTTAAAAAAAATAATTAAATAAATAACAAAGGATACTGAAAATAGTATTTGTGTCATTATGTCATCTTGACTAGATTCCAAAAGTTAAATGAGCTATTATATCAAAGAGTGATAGTGGACAAAAATTCTCTAACAAGCACAATGTTGTAACGAGATCATATTGTATGGCAGCCAACTTAGCAACTTCGATGGACTTCTTACAAATGGCATTGAAGAAAAAATAAAGTCTTGCCATTGCATGTTGTGCATTTTTTGGAAGTATATGGTGAAGTGCAAAAGGCAAGAGTTGTCGCATCAAGGCGTGACAATCATAAGTTTTCATACCTACCAAGTTCACACTATCCATCTTGACTAGATCCCAAAAATTGGAAAAGTAGCCTTCTGGAACTCTCAACATTGCCAAACACATGCAAAAAAAAATTTCCCCTTCCTTCAATAATGTATAGCAAGCAAGTGGGAAAAAATTTATTTTTAACTAACCAAGGGGGTCATTTCCATCATCAAACCCATCTCTACCAAATCACATCGAGATAACTCCATCTTTCGTCTTGCCCAAAATATGAAGCAACATACAACCTATGCTCTTGCATACATTTTTTCAATATGCATAACATCTAAATTGTGTCTAACATGCAACGATTTCTAGTATTCTAGCTAAAAAAAGCTTGATTTTTTTTCCAACATCATTCGTCGGGTGTAAAGGTATTTTTTAGCTTTATCATCGATGGTCTCAAAATAATTGCGTTAAGTTTATCTAAGACGTCATCTCATGTTGATGGTAATGGAGGCATTCCATACTCTTGATGCCCATTGAAATCATTTATTATCCACAACAGAACTGCTCGACGAAATGCATCGAACACTCTGATACTCTCATCCCATAATTTTTTCAAGTCTTTAATAAAAGGCTCCAAGTATACATCGATACGGGAGTTGGAGTGTTTCGGTCCATATATTAAATGAGTTAACATCATGAATATATGTTTCATGCACGACCAAGGAAAAAAATTATACACAACTGTAATCACTGACCAACAACTTTGCTTGACATTTTGCATACTATGTGGATTCATCCATCAGCTGCAATACCGAGTTTCAAATTTCTATCTTCACCTGAAAAGTTGGGTCACAAACTATCAACAAACTTCCAAGCTGAAGAGTCCAATGGGTATTACAGATTGCCCCATACAACATTTATCCCAGTTGCATGCCATGTCAAATTTTTAACTGTCTCATCATAGCAGAACATTCTTTTGAAACGTGGAATCGGAGGAAAGTTTCATAAAATCTTAGATAGAATATTAGTAACAATTTTATCTCGTCCAACTTTCCATTTAGACAATCCACATTGAGGACAAACATTGCTATCGGCATATTATTTTCTAAACAATATACAACTCTAAAGAATGTGTGATTCTTCTCATATTCCATGTCTAATGTACTCAAAGTATTTTTAACATTGTACATGGATGTCGACAAAACATTTTCAGGTGGTAGCATATCCGACAACAACTTCAACAATACATCAAAAATCCTATCAGAATATTCATATTTTGCCTTCAAGTTATATGATTTCAACAGGCTGATAATATGGTAAATTTTATTCAACCTGGGTACAAAGGTTGCTCTGCATCCTTCAATAAACTAGCAAAGGCATTCACAACAATGATGGAATCATCGTCTCAATTACCAAACGCATTATAAGTCATTTCTATGTTGTTAAATGCCACATCTTCCTCACTACTATTATCATCTTAAGCAGATTATACATCTACATTCTCACAAGATTCACCATGCCAAATCCATTGTTGATAATTAGTAGAAAAGCCATTCCAATATAAATGACCTTTTATGCCCTTAATAGAGTGAAATTCCATATGTCCACATCTTTTGCAAGGACACTGGATGGAATTACAACCACCCAACTGTCTAAAACTAAAAGATAAAAAACCCTCAACATCTTTGGAAAAATGCCTTGATCTCCTACTCATTGTTATCCACGACTTATCCATTTCTCAATCAATAAATCTCGATCATTATTACTTGTTCTAATCAATATCTTAATCCTATAACAACTATAATGCAATATATATATATATGATAATCACACACAAAAATACAAGAACTTGAAAACAATTTAAATAAACTGAGTGCATTACAAACTTACTAGTTTGAAGAGTGATATAAGTATGAGTCAATGAGTTCACCATCGTTTCCAGTGTGCTAAATGTAGATCTAGGTTACTTTGGAAGGTTTTGAAAAGAAATTCACAGATAAGAAAAAATGAATTGGAAGCACATGATAACATTATCGCATACATATTTGACACTTTTTCAAGCTCAATGCCGCATACTATCGTTAATCACAGTCTATTATTAGAGCTAATTAATGTAATTAGAAATAAAGCCAAATGCACAACACTTAGAGCATCCACAGTGTAGCGTATAATTAATATTATTCTTTTTTGGGTAAAAGTATGATTAAATTGTTAAATACAATTTGTTGCAATAAAATAAATTATTTCGATGAACTTTAATAAAAATTAAACATAAATAGAATATATTACAAAATGCGACACCATTTACGATTGCAGCGAAAGGCGACACTGAACTCCAAACACAAAGTGTTGTGTAAGTGAAAATTATGCGACACTTACTTTACTATAAATGTTTAAGTAGACATTATTGTGCGACATTTTTGATAAAAATAAACTAAGTTAATTGTAATATTCTATTTTGTAACAAATGTTGCTTTGTTGATTGTTTACTAACAATACACAACAAATGATAACCATGTTTGGACCGTCAATTAAATAAATGATCAAGATCTTCTTCCAATTATAAACAAAAACAAATTTAAAGAAGGTGATATCTATGTATTGCCAATTTCTCTTTAGCTACGTAAAGCACAAGCAGTTACAGTTATCGATACAATTGAACACCTCGCAATAATTATCATTTTTTTTGTGTACATTGAAAGTATCTCCGCTAAATACATGAAAGACACTAGCTGGAATACTTTCAATCTATAAGGAAAAAATGATATGCAAACGAACAAAATATGACAACTGTAACATAAATCGATGTTAAAAAGACTTGAATGCAATACTTCAACTACAGTAAGCTTTTGAAACATCCCTGGCTTCAGTATCCGAGGAGTCTGAAAACTCCACAACCCTAGGATCTGCTTGAGCCCTTGGCTAGGAACGGCTCGAACTCTCAAAGCCACTAATAGCCAACCAAAAAGGTTTAGGTTCAGGGTTGCCAAAGATTTGGTAGATAAAGAGAAAAAGATATGGGGGAAACGACTAGAACCATCATCACCGCTCGGTGAAGTGCCTGACATCTAAAATATAACAGGAAGTACAAGTTTCTCATTTCCAAAGAAAAAAATTTGGAACATGAAAAAATGAGAGAAACACACAATGTCCTACATACTGACCCACCTAAAGACCACTCAGCCTTAAAATTGGTATACGAACCAAACTAGACACTACCACCCAAGTAAGGATAGCCACCCAGGTACAGATAGTCACCTAGATCCAGGTAGCTACTCCATTTTAGTAAATCACTCAATTAACTACCTGCCAACAAGTAGCGAAACCAAAAGCTCATTTAAACTGGTGGGAAGCTCACAAATGATTAACATGTTCTACTCAATTCAGCATTCAACAACAAAACCATGAGAATCAACCAGCAAGCAGTCACACAAAAAAGCTAATACTAAGCATCTCAAAGTAGTTTATGAAAGAAAATGAGAAATGAATGCTCTTCATACCTATGAAACTAAGGGTAGGCAGAGAAGGAGCAACAAATTCCAAAGGAGCACTAACCATCGACAAACTGCATATACAAAGTGCACCATAAATGAATCTAGGTTCTATTACGCACACACGTTCCATGGACAAAAGAACAGTCTGATACCTAGGCACTAGTGTATACACGCAAATATGCCCTAAGAGTTTTTTTTCCAACTAGATTAAGCTTTCTACTTGAACATTTGTATATATATGTTACCACATCCATTCACACATATGGATACACTGAACATTTCATCAAAAAAATGGATACACCGAACATATACATATACATACATATATGCATATATGCCCATGATCTCGACCAAAGGAAAGAAGGTAGGGAATGGGGTTCAATTTTTCTTCAACCCTTCCCCCCATTAACTGAATCCAAAAAAAAATGAAGGAACTGACCCAGAAACCCGTGAAGTCCAAAGAATTGTGGGATCTAAACCCTGCTTCCAAGAATTGTTTCTCCCTCTTACAAAGTAAAGTGAGCGGATCATAGCCAGCCCTAAGTGTAGAAGTAAGGAACCAACCCTCACTAAAAAGCTACAAGGAAAGAAAATATTGGTTATAAAAAAAAATGAAGGTTTCAGTCTTAACAAAAAGAAAGAGAGGAGAAAGAAAAAGCTCTATTCTTGGGTTAAAGTTCTCAAATCTCCATCATCCCTTACCTACAAAAAAAAAAAGGTAGAACATGCTCACCCCAAAATCACGAAGACTTGAGGAGCGTAGAAGCAAGGTTCCACTTCCACAGACCGATTCCTCTCCCTGCAAAAAAAATCAGGGTTATCATCAAGAAGCCAGTCGGGGCTAACCCTAAATGAAAAGAAATGGGATTGGATTTTCAAAAAAATAAAAAAATAAATAAAAATAACAGTAAAAATCATTAAAAAACTGCAAAAAGGTCCAAGAAGGTTTACCCAAAAACTTCAAGGTGGCCTCTCCTTCTCAATTGGAAGCCGAGCACTCGAAGAATTGCAACTTGTAAGAAAAAAAAAAATAATAATAAGGAGAAAACCAAGGGGGCTAGGCTTGACGGCAGAGGAGGATAAAAGGAAATCGAAAGGCAAAAAAAAAACAAAAAGGACTTTCTCAGGAAAATCTGAAAAGGCTGCAGAAAAGGAAGTGTAGCACCCGAGATCTCCTCCTTCCACTTTCCCACGTCTTTTCCGTTTTGGGATTAGTGAATTGATGGCTGCAAATTGATAGGAATAATTTTGGGAAGTTTAAGGGTTTTTTGAAATATGAAAAACCTCAAAGCTCACGCCAGGTAACTATGCCTTAATTTTTTTCCCAATTTCTCTAATTAATATTTTCAGACATTAACTCTCTCCACCTCATAACTCACATTTTTTCCTTTAAAGAATTACCCGAGCATACTTGCACACAAACATGGTCATTCTCCATTTTTCTTCTTCTTCATTGCATATGGTCTAAGAGAGAGAGAGAGAGAGAGTTAAAAAGAGATGTTAATGTGGGTCATTACTGACTTTTGCATCGGCGCCCTTCTAGATTTTCCTATTTTGCAGTAATTAGAGGCCCAATCCGGTGGAACAAGATAAAAAGCCAGAAATATACCACAACAATCCACATCAAAAAAAGCTTGCAAATGAAAACCCGAGAAAGAGAGAATAAACATATATATTATAGTATACTTATTTGAGATGTCGAGCATTAGCTGCCGTGGGAAGATGTTGGTAGACCTTCACTTTTGTTATGATATTCTTCTTCTTCTTCTCGTGTTTGGTAGGTGATGAAAAAATGAGAAGGAATATAGAGTGCTTTTCAGTTTGATAGAGGAAAAAAATTTAGAGTGTTTTTTAATATAAAATTTTACTTTATCATAATAATAGTCCTTTTAAAAAAATATAAAATTTAATTTAATATTTTAAATATGTGAAGAATAAAAATATGAAATAAGCTATAAAATAGTATATATTTTAATTATAATTATGAATAAGATGGTAAAAGAAATGAATTCATTATAATTGTTCTTTTATTTTCATTAAAACATCTCATACTTTATTCACTTCACTACTTACACTTGAAGACTGAATTTTCAAACAATATAAACATAAATATTTATAGTTTGAAGCTGGAAGACAACAATTATTGTTTTGCTCAAAGAAAACTTGAAAAAATTGAAAACTAATCATGAGGGGTATAGTATGTATTTCAGATTTGTACAGGGCCCTTTAAATATGAACAAATAAGATTGTTGGCCGGTCATATTTTTTTAGAAAATAGTTTTTTTATTTGAAATTCGTTACTTTTGAAATATCCACGAGTATCTAGGTCATTCTGTAGTGCCACCTAAGACAGAGAATATCACAAAGATGGAATTCCACTAACATCTGGAGGTATCTATGAAATATTTTAAATCATAAACTTTATGGTAAAATAAAAATAAATCTAAAACGGTTTAGATGAAATTTTTTTTAACAACAATTAATAATGATAGACTACCTAGAAGGATAGAAAAACCAATACAAACTAAGACAAATTTTTTTTTCTTTTTAAAAGGTACAAGCAAATGAAAAAGAACAATCCCAAAGGATAGAAAACCCAACCACGGAAACAAAAATCTAGACTAAAGCGTAGATAGAAACACTGTTAATTAAAAACTATCTCATAGGTGAGGGTATAAAAAATATATCAACNACAATCCCAAAGGATAGAAAACCCAACACGGAAACAAAAATCTAGACTAAAGCGTAGATAGAAACACTGTTAATTAAAAACTATCTCATAGGTGAGGGTATAAAAAATATATCAACTGAGTCAATTTCAGTTAATAATAATAATAATAATAAAGAAAATTTATTAAAGTGTCTATATATATTATATGTTTCCCAATTAAATGTGTTTAGTAAGTTCTAGAAAAAATAAAATAAAATAAATAATAATCAACCAAGGATTAATCTTTGATAAGTTCCTGACTGTCATGCATTGGCCATGTGGAAATAATTGAGCCCTTCCCTCCGAAGTTGTGGTCCTTTGTGGATTCATATTTTAATAATCACTGAAAGAGTCTACTTTGGCTGGCTCCTAACTAGTGCGGTAAATATATAGATTTGTTTAGTTTTTGTCTCTTCTTCAACTACCATTTCATCTAATTAATTTAATCACCCACTTAATTAATTAACAATTATAGTAACTATTTTTATTTTTTTTTTGGGTCGATCAACCATGGATTAATCTGTGACAAGCTCGAACATTCATTGTTGGCAATGTGGAAAGAATTGAGCCCTTCCCCTTTAATTTGAAAGAAATTTGAAGAGTGAAAAAGATAATTATAATATTATGTGCAAGATATAGTCATTTAACTACCAAATATGGCCTTAATGCAGGGAAACAAAGAGGTATTTATGGTTGTTGATTTATTTGGAAAATTATAGAGCATTTAAAAAATATTACTATTAATTGCAATAGGAAAAGATTAATGAAAATAATTAGTTTATAAAAATATTAAGTACTTACCTTTTTTGAAAGGTCCAAATGAAATGAGGCCTAAACTTTTGAAAAGAAAAAAAAAACAAACAAACAAATCTTCTATTTTGAAAACTATTTAAAATATATGTTAAAAAATAAAACCTATATAAATATATATATATATATATATATTTTATAAATACATATATATATGCATTGACTATGTATTTAACCTGCCCTGCCATAGTCAGGGCCAGCTCTGGCTATTGAATCACGAAACTGGTCTTCGAAAGTCTGCTATATACTTGTTCAAAGTCTTTCAGATATGCATTGACTTCAAAAAACGTATATCTGGGTGAAAGGCATATACAAATTAATATTGAGCAACTAAGCAGAAATTAGGTGGCTTGGAGACCACCAAGTTTGAATAAATAAAATATGACACATTACATATGGGGCTATGTGTAGGTCTCACATATGTTTGTGTTTGTGTCTGACCACCTAATTTTTTTCGGACAATACATCGTGGGAGTGGGGACCAAAATTAGATGATTGTGATTTATATTTACACGTTGCATAAGGATAACACATGCATGAGCATGAACGCCTAGTAATCGAAAAGTAGGAAATAATTAAAGAAGACCTTGGCTAAAGAAACAGACAGATTCAAATTTTCTTTAATTATTATGAGCTTCAGATACCACGCGTTCACTCTCTATCTATATATTTCTTCTTTCATGCTCGCTAACAACACCAACAGCCAAAGAAAGTACTGAAATATTCCGAGTAACTCGGAGAGCATTAACTCAGCAAGAGAAATTATAAACTCCGTTTTCTTGATCCCTATTCTCTCATGGCTCTAGTGGGTAGTTTGATCCGTATGCCAGTTAAGATTACCCAGCTGCCTAACCGAATGCAAATTTGCAAGGCCTACAGAACCACGATTATGTAAGTATATACACACACACAAACACACACACACACACACACATATATATATATATATATTGTTTTGATCTGTTGAGAATATTGTTGTCACTTTATATTAGGTATTGATATTTGCTAAAAGATTTTAATTTTAGATTATTAATTGATGTGGCATCACAAATACTTATCGCATCAATTCGTTCCACCTACTCTATAAAAATGTCACAGTTTATTATGGAAGCTATGGTGATCTAGATAATAAAATGAGACTGACATTCTCTCATTTGTATTTCATCGCACTTTTGAACATTATCATGTAAAACTAAATAGATTAATGAATGTAAATTTTTATTTGATTGACAAAATTACTATATTTTTCTAGATAAGCTGAAAGATAGTTTCTCATATATCAATATATTTATATATATAAGTATAGTAAGTCTACCATGTAGATTGTTATTAAAAATTTATTTTCAGCAATAATTTTATCGCTAAAATATATTATAGCACAAACAGATTTTAGATTTATCATTACAAATAAATTTTTAATATCAATCTATATGGTAGCTAGAATATATATATATATAATTAATAGTAATATATCTCATAAATTATATAAAATATCAACATCTAAGTCTAACTTAGTTGTTATATAACTATGTATTTTCTTCATAAATACATAGCAAATATATATATTGTTGATTACTAGCTCTCTTCTTGTGTAATACATATATAAATCATTAATTTTATAGCTAATCACTTGAAAATTTTAATAGAACTTAGAATTAAGTAGTTAGATCCGGGCCTAACATATGCATGTAATGTTTTTTTGGTTAAATTATAGACTATGTAAAAGTTATGATAAGGATCTCCATCAAAAGTTTCCTCCTGAGAAAAAGGACGACAAGCCTCCGAGGAAGGGTCATTACGGAGAATCAAAACTAGAAAATAAAAACGACAAGAAAAGCATGGGAGATGGTGCGCCCCCAAAGAAGGCGGCTTCCAAAAATTAATATATATATTATATATTATATCGGGGAATATTTCATGGACTAAAATATTTGATGAATATGTATTTTTTATTGGAAATATGTATTGTATTTTTTTCTTTGCTTTGTGAGTGCATGCTTGTGATCATTTCCATGCATGAACGTGATTAATTAATATAAAAAATTAGTCATAAATTAGCTTTTATTTTATTTCATTTTTATTTCATTTTTATTTCTATTTTGTTCAAACAAGTTGAATTTCACTAAGAAGAAGAACCAAATACACCATTAGCCAGAATAACAGAATAATCCGAGGTTAAAAATTAACCCATGCTAAAGGTAGATATCTATACAAAGGCATGTTTGGCAATCTAGTCAGCTGCTTTATTGTCAGATCTAGATGTAAAAGCAATAGTACAAATAGTAAAACAAGACTTAAAATACAGAACATCCTTTAAAATGGAACTAATTAACTCGAAGTTGCCAAGTGAGAATGCTTCAACAGAAAGATTCGACCGAATGGGGATGATGGAAGCATTGAGAGTCCCGTACGAGAAAAAAATCCATATTCCCTTAAAAGCAAACCTGAGAACTGAAGAAGAATGGTGTTGAGCACCTCGAAATAACCCAACAATTAAGAGCCTTCGTAACATGTACCCATACTTGCTAGGCCTAAAGAGTAACTGAAGATTGAATTATTTTGTATTAATTACATTTTAGTATTTGTAGTTTAGAAAAGCTACATTATCCGTTTTAAAATTTAAAATATTTCAATTTTTGGTCCTTAAATTAATTTCATTTTGGTCCAATTTAATTTTTTGTCTAATGGTGATTAACAATTCTATTATATTTAACCAATATGAAATTTCCATTATATTTAACCAATATGCGTGAAAATATATAAAATATGTTACAATTTAAAACCCTCTAGTTTTTAATTTATTGCAATTTAAATTCTCTATTTTCAAACAAAATTGTTATTTAGTATCTTTAAAGAGTTAACCATCATTTGTCAAAAAAAAACATTTAAAATTTAAAAACCTAAATTAAAAAATTTTAAACTTTAAAGTGAAAAGTTCCCAAACTAGGACTAATTAAAGTGCAATTAACCAATAAATATTTTATATTTCAAGTTAGCATGCATGTTTGTCATATTCTAATTGTTAGGGTGAATAAATATTATGGAATAGATATTTATCTCGTACGTGTACATTTTACATGCAAATAAAATTCTAATGGTTAGGATCGTATAAAACATATACATTTTACATGTGAGTCCCTTTTCATAACTCCCTCGTAAAGTTTTTTTAGTTACCATTTTATATATATATATATATATGAAAATATTAGTTTTAATTGGTTGAATACCGGATAAATCATGGAAAAAAACAAATATTATAGGATTAAAGAAGGAAAAAAATTAACTTTTTTTCTTTAGGAGCCCAAATTAATGTCAATATTTAACATTTTTTTATTGTAGACAAATAAGTTTTCAATACTCTTCGAACTGAAGTTGGACAAAACGTTTCGCATTTCTATTATGGAATATATTCATTTTACATCACAAAGTCATAACAAGAGAGACTTTGTAACAAAAGTAAATAATTGAAAAAGACTAAAAAAGTCTAGTAAATGAAAGAATGTTCAAGTCAAAATATATAAATGCGTACAAATTCATTTTTAAAATTTTAATTAAATTGTAATCCAAAATTTAATAAACTAATCGTAATATTCAATCCAAAATTTTAAAAATATAAAACAAAGACAAAGTTATTTTACTTAGCCAAAAAGGCAAAAATAAAAATTTAAAAAATATTTTAGCCATTTCACTTTATAGCATTGACAATTAATTGTGTTTATGTTAATCTGTTTTATTAAGCATGTTAAAAAATTAATTAATTTGCTTAATCTATTTTATTTTTATTTATTTTAAATTTTTATTAATTAATTTAATTATCCTTATTAATTTTAAGTTAAACATTTTAATTTATGAGTAATCCTTTTTTAATTATTTATATTAAAAAATTATTTTTCTGTCATCACCTAAATTACCACCAAAACCCCAACCCCAACCAAAAACCCAAAACCTCCCTAACTCCGTCGTATCTCCATCTCTCTGCGAACAAACGACTTTGGATGAAGAAGCTGAAGCTGAGCTGACTCACCCTTTCACTTCAGCAAACACCATGCCTTCTTCTTCAGCCCCACCGCCATTGCTCTGAACCCCCATCAACGAACCTCTCAATCCCCAAAACCCCACGAACTCATCAAAGATTCAACAAAACCCATCCCATCCATGTCTCGTCTGTTCAAAGCCCTCCTTTTCCACCATTCTCACTCTCTCCTCAAACCCCAGAATTTCGCCCACCAGCCCATCTCTGTCTTCCAAAGAACTCTATCAGCCTCGTCTCAAACTGAAAAGCATAGCAAACCCAGAAAGCCTCTGGATGTTCTGTTCAGAGAGACAGTAGAGCTATGCCCAAAATCCGAACGCGAAGGGACCGAAAGTGAGGAAGAAAACAACGAGGTGGGGTCTGAGGAGTTTGAAAAGGGTGGACTCCGATGATGGCAAAAAGAAAGGGAAAGAGAAAAAGGGCGAGAATTCTCAAGGTAGGAGGAGCATTTACGATGTGTTTACCAATCGAGGGACGTCCGGTGAAGGGTGTACGGAGTTGAAGAGAGAGGACTCGGCGGTGCATAAAGAGTTTTCGCCGGATATGGAATTGTTTGTTAGTCATTTGTACAAGGAAGGATTTATAAAGTTTGCTGTCGAAAAGTTCGCCAAAGATAACCAAGATATTGCCAAGTAAGAAAATCTTTTATTTCGTTTTTATCAGATTAAGTTTAGGGCTTTATATGCTTAAGAAATTTAAACACATTCCTTAGAATTGAACTGTTTGTCATTAATGAGCAAAACGAATTACAGTATCTCTGCACTGTTAGAAGACCCATTATAGTTGAATGGGATAATTTTTGAGTTACTATTATTATGGACTTTTGAGTTTTCTATCTCTTAAAACTTCTAAACAGAGGATTGGATTTGGAAGAGTACATATTATGGAGCCAGGTGAAATGTTCTAGGCTACGAAGTGAGACCAGAAAAATTTCCTGCTTTAATCCAGCTGAAGTTCTTTTTTCACCATGATCCCTAACAATATGGAACAGTATTAAAACCGAAAAGAGGAAAATAGATAAACTCTGAACATTGTCCTATTGTAAAGCGCCTAACAAAAGAGGTTTCAATAAGGTAAATCAGTAATCTGGCTGGGCCAACAATTGGGTTGAGCCCTGTTATCAGCAACTTATTTCTTTGTTGCTTTATTCATGACTTGTGTCAAATATTTAATGTGTTGTTTTGTTTCTTGCTGCTAGTGGGTTTCTTTGTTTTTGGGTAATTGTATCTTTCCTGTCTCTTGGTTGCTCTTTCCATTGTGTTAAACTTGGTTTCGGATTTCAGATGGGTTTCCGGCAGGGACTTGAAAAAGGTAGCACTTTTTGGGTGCCCTTCCCTTTCAAGAAGGAGTGTGTTTTCTGCTAAAAGACTGCGTAGTTTTTTTGAAATTCAAGAAAATACTGTAAGCCAATCTTCCATTTACTCTTTCTCTTGCCTTACAGCACCATCAACTTTGAATTGACTCAGATGCTCTATTTGAAGACTATAAACATCCTGGTTTCTATGCATCTGTCATCAGGTTTGTAGTCAATGTGTTTTAAAACACTCATGCAAGTATGTGAATCAGAACGTTTGGAGGGGAGACGTCAAGACCTTGAATTTGACGGATGCTATGAATGTAATCACTTTGTATGCTTTAGATGCTGTGCCTCCTCAGCTGGTTGTGACTGATGAACTAAAAGCTTCTATTGGTCGGTTGCTAAAAGAGGTCTTAAAGCTTAGCCAAACTATTTCATAAAGCCAGTCATTATTTTTACAAATTCTTCAGGTAATTGAGGATTATTGCTGTAAGTTAGTACTTAATACTATATTTTTGTTTGTTACTATTGATGCTATATTTTTGTTTTCTTGGTGGTTTTCATTTTCATACAAAAGCAGTGATGAGAAGAAACATCGTTGTAATAGAGGAAAGCAAGTCGAGGAAATTGATTTATGAGGTATTAATTGGTCCAAATATTGGTTGCATCCAAGAATACTGCATATGGCTACTACTCCTGACCGAATTCTTTGAGACGAACTTGCATCTGCATATCAGTATGAACTTTGAGACCCTTTGATGCTCATACTTTTATGTTTGCCAAACACCATATCTTCTTATATCAGTTTAAACATTTCTCTAATTAATTGAAATCTATTATCATCATATTAAACACAATAGCAGAAGTTTCTTCTTTCTGTTGGCCATTCAAAGATGTTTTGTATGCTTCATGTGATTATTAGTGGCAACTGATATCTGACTGCTTCATGTTTCTTATTGAGAAACAGTAGTTGAATATAGGGAAACAGTACCTTCTAACAGATGTTGTTACTAGAAAAGGAATGCTGCCATTTCTGCAGTTCTAGATGGTCTTCATTTTTAATAATTTTAATTATAGTGTTTAGATCAAGTTCAATATCACTGAGTTTGAGCCTGGATATAATGCATGCATTGATTTTTGGGCCATCTAACTATTTAATTAGAAGGTGAAAGAAAATTTTGTTATTGATCTACTTGATAATGTATATATTTGTAGCAGCCAGACTTCGAAGATTAGGATTAAACAGTGACTGAATTAGCATAAATGTTGGGAAAGATTTATTTCCTTAAAACCCTTTCTCTTTTTTTTTTTTTGGGGGGGATTATTTTTTTTTTTGCCTCTATTTTTTCCTCAGCTAAGATCTCACATTTTCAGTTTTTTTCAACTGATGTCTTTAATTTTAGTTTTAGGTACAATATGACTCTGAATATTTAATATTTTTAATTGGGATCTCTATTATGATTAATGCTATAGGTTACCTACTTTTATTTACTGATTGATGTAGCAAATAACGTGACAATATATTTATGATTGAAAAACTTGTATGGATAAGTAAATTCTGGAATGAAAAAGTGAAGCTGCTAATAAAACAGTGTCAACCAGGCCCAAACCATGTTAATTACATTATCAATTAAGCTAATTTTTCATAACATTTACATAATAAAAAAAGTAAAACGATTAAAAAATATTTAAAAAATTTCATAAAACCAACTCTGGATTGAACATTACATATGAATGCATTGAACACAGTTTACTTAATCATCACTACATTCTAATGTAAATCTTATAATAAAAAACTGGAATATGTATTAATTAATGTCTCTATTTCAATAGGAAACTAAAGCCCAAAGTAATTACACAACAATTCTGAAAAGGCATATAACACCAATTTCTTTGCAATAATACTGGAAAGAATTTCAAACATATAATTTTTAACAAAATCCAAATCGCTAAAAATTTAATAATAGTAAGGGTCATTAATGACAACCCACCCAACCACAGCTTTGTGTTATTCGCTTCAGTCTAGTAATTATGTTGAGTCAGATGTTGACAATGATCGAAAGAAAATCTCTATTAGCAATATTGATGAAAATACTCGTAATATAGCAAGTTAATTGTAAATTTGTAATTTTACATTATTTTATAAACAAGTCCATAATACTAACTGTGCGCATAAATACTACAAAATGGCAATAATATACTTGAGTCATATAATACCAATTATGTATATTGTTGGTTACCAGATGGAAGGAACTCTTAGCTAGTTCTTTATTAGATTTGTACATCTTTCATTATAAAAATTATGCCAAATCATTTTGAACAGTGATTTTTTTGCACAATTGATGATGAATTTCCACAATTTGTCATTGTTAGCGACATATATGTTTTTTGGTGGCGGTTTTCTTTTCAATTATAGCTCTAGTAGTGAAAGGAATGGGACATCTTTGAAATTTTTATTGTAAACCCTTTCTGTTAGCAATATATTGAACATACTAGTAACTGGATTCTTACTATTCTTTCCTCCATCTGTTTTGAGCGTTAACTTTATATGCTTCATTCGATTATAAGTGTTGCCATACTGTGGTTTCTATATGGTCTTTGAATTTAGTTTATAGTGATTGATCAAAGCCCAACATCACTGAATTTGAGCCATCATATTTGATACTAAAAATTGATTTATTTAGGCCATCTAACTGTCCAATTAGATTTTGTACAAAGTCAAAACGTATTGGATTTTATATAATAAGGTCTGATTGGCCGGCATGGCTGTAGATTTTTTTTTTTCCATTTTTTTTTTTAATATGTAAATCATTACGTCACTTGGATATTTCTTAGCTTGTTTGCCGTTCAACTTTTGTATTTTGTGGATCTCATCCATTCAATTTGTCATTTTATTCTAAAACATGGGCCACATGGCTCCCTAATTAACTTCTAGATTAACACTCTTTGACTTCCAAAACAAAAACAAAAAAAAGAGAAAAACTTGGTACTTTCTTCAGCATATCAAACTGACATCAACGCCGACCAATCCAGTGTTGCCTCTTTTTTCCTTTCCAATTTTCCCGTCTAACAGCCAATTAGGTTCTTTTACGCAAAACGACCTTGAGTTTCTGTGTTAATCAAATTCAAGTCCAAGGAACGATCAAATTTTGGTTTCTGATCCGTGGGTGGGCAAGCGCATCGGGTTGCACGTGACCCCGCCGCACACTTACATGGCCACCGTAAGTGTGTGGGTCCCTGTTCTAACTAAATAATATATATTGACACGTATTATTTATATCAACTAACAATATATTATCATGTTAATTAGTAAATATTTTTATAAATAATTTGATATTTGTAATATTATAGATTTATAAATTTTATCTTAACAATCCAAACAAAAAATTATTAATAAAATAGAAAAAGAGAATACAAATGGCATCATTATACTCTGTGGTATAAAAGTAACATACAGATATTAATTGTTTTGTCAAAATTATACATTTTAATATCTTATTAACATTATATAATATAAATATAGTTAAGTTAACTTTTAAGTAGATAAAAAATAATTAATTAATTTATTAATTAAATATTACAATGTCATTTTGATCTATATTATAAAAACTTTATCATTATTAGCATTAAAAAATTTAGCATTGTTGCTTTCTAAATTTTATTAAAATTTATAAATTGTCTCGTGTATTTTATGTTTAGCATTTATATTTTTAAAATTTAACAACTATTAAGAGCATCAGTCTAACCTCTAACTCTGTATTTTCTTTTTTTACCCGTTAAATGTCAAGTGCTGAAAACATAGACTCTAATATAAAAGGTATTATTGTTATAAAAATTAAAACTCATTTTCAACTAAAATCATACTGATTCTCTTACCAAAAAAATAAAAAATTCAGACTGATTCTTTACTTTCTCTTTCTTCTTCTGTGTTTCTTTACTATGTCTCCTCCCCTTCTTTTTTCTACAACCCGAAATTCAACATATCTCTTCTTATTTTTTCTCCAATAATTATTTTATTTTCCTTTGCTTTTTTCTATGAAGGAGACGCAATAATTTTTGCCGGTTGTGGGCGAAGAGGGGCATACATACAAATGGCTTCGATTCCATATGAGACACTGAAACATGTATGCACATGCCATTTAACAGTAACAATTATATAAGAGTTAACAATTTAGACTGTTAATGCAAATTATTTTACAGTTCAAAAGGCATAAGAGTTAAATGAAATACAAAAAAACAATTTGTAAATTTTTTTCATAAAATTTAGAGTGCGTAGGCACAACAAGCCACTCCTGGGCATAACAATATCAAGGCCTCTTAGAGTAATATCTTATCAGGGAAAAACCTAAACTACTGTAGGCACAATGGACGAATGTGTTCTGATGTACAAGATCCTGCATAAAAGGCGAGTACAGAGCATACTTACACCTCGGATGATGATGAACATAATATAACAAAGGAACTCAGAGAAAGAAGGGAGAGATTTAGCTAGACATTTCTTTGAAAACCAAACTGAAATTTTATTTAATTTTTCCTCTGAATACAACTGATACTCAGGGCTCCTTATATAAAAGGAGAATGAGGAACACCATCATTACAAACCACCAAAAGCAAAAAGCAAAAGAGATAACACTATTATTTTTTTGCACGAAAGGAAAGCATAAAGCAAAAGAAAAAGCAAAAAGCAAAAAGCCACCGAAAGCAAAGAATCTGGAGCAGTGACATCACATGATGTTCTGACTTGGGGAGAGATTGAAGTTCTAGTAGTCCGAGTCATCATAATCAATGGATGATTTGATCCTAAAGTTTTTCCACCAAGGCTGAGAGGGATGATGAAAAGGGTCATCCGGTGGATCATCAGAATAGTGCATGTCATCATTAGGATCTTGGAAATCCTGAAAGTATTCAGGTGGGATCTGTGAAAGTTCCATAGGGTAGTCCAAAGGAATACTATCGATAGGGTTTCTTGTTGAAGTTGGGCCTTTAGATAAGGGTCCAGATGTGGACGGGCCAGCAACAGATAGGCTGATATATGGAATTATGAACATCTCATCTGGGCCAGGTGGGGGAGTCATGTTGTTGATCTTGCAAAGCATAAAGCTAAGCTGATATTTTTGGGCTTCAGAAAGACGAGTTTCATAAATAGTATTCCACTCATAAGCAGAACCTTGGGTCCAACATTTTCCTGTGGTGTTATTGACCTGTGAAGAATGAAAACAGAAGATACTTTAGTCTGAGCAGCAGTGGTGATCTTCCATATGTTCTTATGCTACAGGATTTTGTAACATTCTTCTCTCCACCAGGTGAGGTGATGAAACCATTCAAGAGATATCCACAACAGAGAATTATGGTTTCTAGGATCAATAAGATGATCCAGCAGGGGAACAGTAGGCATGGCAATGGCAATGGAATGTTCTGTAACACAACACCATAAATATCAGAGAAGATAATCAAAGAAGTTGTTCCTGGGATCAAGATAAAAGGGAACGCCAGCATACCTATCATCATCCAATAAGGTAGCCATGTAGGGAGGTTCAATCCTATCCAAAACCAAATAAAAGTAAAAAACTCTTTTATTCTTGGTGAAGTCAAGGATAACCTGAGAAGACATATAGTGTTTAAGATCTGGAGGAAGATCAAGCTTAATAGAGGCTTTTGCTGGAAGCTCAAGAGGATCAGCCATCAGGACCAAAGGAAATGAAAAAATATGGGTTATTATCTTCATAGGTTGAGGTCTAGATAGAAGATCATGGATGAGATTCTTGTCACCTTTTAGATGTTTGACAGTGAAATCATATTTGGCGAACCAATCTCTTAGTCTGAACAGTTCTTTATCAAGCAAAGCTTTATTTTTGAATGCCAGTACTTTAGGAAAAGAAAAGTTATCCATATGGATAAGGAAGTGATATCCAAGAAGATGGAATTCGAACTTCTTAATACCATACTTGACCGCTAGGATTTCTTTGTAGATTGTATAGTAGTGTTTTTCAACTTGTTTGAATTGTCCACTAGCATGGCCACAGTAGTGGCGATTCCCCTATTCATATTATTCAATGAGAATAGCGCCCCAGAAATCATCACTAGCATCAGTTTGTAGGATCCTTTGTCCTGTGCCTAGAATTTTTAAAAGGGGAGGATGATTGGCAATCTTCTTCAGTGCTTTGACTGCTTGTGTATGAGCTGAGCTCCAGGAAGGAGGATTCTTCTTAAGGAGAGCTGAAAGTTGACAGTATGATAAGTAACCTGGGGATTAAAATCTCGAACATAATTAATTATTCCGAGGAATTGTTGGATTTGTTTTTGTGAGATATATTCATCAGGGAACTTTGTCAACTCCTGGGTCAAATGTTCGCCCGATTGATAAACTCCATCATGGATGTGAAGACCGAGGAAGTCTACGGAAGACTGGGCCAGAGAGATTTTATGTTCAAAAAGCATTATGCCATGCCTCTGAGTTATATCAAGGAACTGGGTCAGGAGGGTTCAATGGGCTTCATGTGTTTCGGAGAAGAGAAGGATATCATCAAGATAGATAAGGGCATTGTCAAGAATGGGCTTAAAGATTTGCATCATAGTTTTCTGAAAGAGCGAGGGAGCCACCTTTAACCCTAAAGGTAGGACAGTCCATTGATACTGGGCATTTTGAATGCAAAAAGCATTTTTTGGCTTATTAATGGGGTGAATGCCAACTTGCTAGAATCCGGCCTTAAGATCGAATTTTGAAAAAACTTTTGCCTTATGAAGTTGGGCAAACAGGGGCTGGATTTTAGGAAGAGGGAATTTGTTATCTTTTAAGAAAAGGTTGAGAGGCTTATAATCTATGATAAACCTTTTCTTCTTTTTGATGACTTCCGACCTTTTTTCAACATAGAAGGCCTGGCAGGCCCAGTTTTAAGTGGTTAGCTCAATGAGGCCTTGGGCCAGAAGTTGAGAGCATTCTTCTAAGGCCAACTTGAGATCTGTAGGAGTCATTCCCGGGTGAGAAGCCTTGGTTGCATTGATGTCTTCATTTTTCTTGAAAGGAAGATGGATGAAGAATTCTTTATTTTTCCATAAGGGAACGTGTGCCTTTTCTGAAAGTCTTCATAAGAATTGGTGCAAAGGTGCAGAAGTTTGGACTGGATTTCTGAATACTGAGCCTGAACTTGTTGAAGGGAAAATAACTTAGAAACATTAGTATAAAATCTGAATTGATTTTTATACCTGATCCCAAGAGGGTGGATGCGAAGATGTTGAGCTTGCAAATAGGTATCCATACCAATTAAGAGATCTTTATAAGGGAGTTTACTTCCAAGGACATGTGTCCAAACAGTGTAATTCGAGAAAATTTTTATCCCAATCTTTTTCTTAGTAATAAGATTTACCTTGAAGATTTTATCATTAGTCGCTTTGAAGAATTAATTATGTTCAGTCCAGAGATCTGTAGGGAGAATGGAGGGATTCATCATTGTTTTGTGAGCTCCATTATTCATATATATCATGACTACTAACTTTAATTATATATATAAATATATATATATATATATATATATAAACTAAGGCTTCATTTCAAAGGATCCTAACAACACTATAATATGCATGCATTGTTAAACGGTCATAATTTCAATGCGTCGCCTATTACTTATATTTTTCTATGGTTCTAATGCGTTGCCTAAGGCTTATATTTTATAATGATTGTAATGCGTCTCCTATTGCTTATATTTTTAATGGTCCTAATGCGTCGCCTAAAAAGAATATAGGTTTTCCTATATATTTTATCAAAGGCATAAAATGAATAAAAAAAATTATATGTTCACATATCAATGAATAAAAGAATGCATATTTTTCAACCAAAAAATAAATAAAAGAATGCATACCACAAATCTGCATATTAGACAAAATTGAATTTTAGGCACATGAGAACAAAGTCATGCCATAATCATCCATTGAAACAATAAAGTCATGGTCCATTGAAACAACAATAAAAGTATAGATTATACTTAAATGTCGTGTATTATACATAATCCGACACCAAAGTCATGCCATATTGAAACAATAATAAATGTATGCATATTTCTAAATTTACAATGTTCTCATGCCCTTAAGATCATAGTTATGCTTAAGTTACAAACAACAATTAAAATTATAGATTATACATAAGCTGACACATATCATTACTAATAAATATAAATATTTTTCTCACACCTATCATTACTAATAAATATAAATATTTTTCTCACACCTATCATCACTAATAATAATACTAAAATAAATGTATAAAAACATATACCATATAACAATCATAAATGTATAAAACATATATCATATAACAACCATAAATGTATAAAAATATATATCATATACAACCATAAAATGTATAAAAATAACTCCCTAAACAACAATAAATATATAAAAACAACAATAAAAACAATAATTACTAATAATAATCACCATTCTTGACAATTTCTATTCACGGGCATAATTTTAAGTTTTTATATGTTTTTAAGATAATTCCAATATCATATATACAATGTGAAAATGTAATTGATCCTCAAGTTTAAATTTTCGAATAGATTATTTGATCAAAAATAAATTGTTTTTTAACAAGTATAAAACTCACTTTGTGACTAATACATTTTCTGCAAAATAGGTTTAAAAGAGAATGTATAAACATACTCGGGTCCAGTGAAGGCGTGTAGAAGAATAAAAAGTCAGGTCCGGCGGCGGCTTGTAGGAAGAAATACCCGAGGGTCCGGCGATAGTGTGTATGAAGAAATACACTTGCATCTGCGGTGTCGCTAAAGACTTCGTCACCAATTGTGGATTCATTATTGGCGACACGAAGCGTCGCCAATGTGGACCAATTTTTTTTCTATAGTTTATAAATAACTTTTAAATTTATATTTATATATATAATTTATAATTTTATAGTATATATAGTAAATAAAATTTATATATATTAAATAGAAAATATTTAGATAGATATTAAATATATATTAAATATTTTAAATTATATATCATTTAAATTATATATATATCATATAAAATATATATATGATATATATATATAAATTGGACAATATAAATATATATGAATTTTTCCCATGATAAAACTATATATAGCATAAGAATTATAAATATATATATATATAAATAGGTTTGTGACCCTTGGTGCCGCTAAATGTTCTTTTAGCGACGCAATTTAGTAATGGCGACAAATGGCGTCGGTAAAAAAAGTTTTAGCGACGCCATCCGTCACCAATTTATATATACTTGTATTTTTTTCTTTAATTTATATTCTAAAGTTTAAACTTTAAAAATTATATATAATATATATTATTATTATTATTTATACTAGCAATTGAGTTTTAAAATTTATATACTAGCCATTAAAATTATAAATATATATCATATAAATCATTAATTGCTAACTTGATTGTATGATATCATATTTAGATGCTTAATCTTAATTGAGTTTTAAAATTGATATTTATATACTAGCAATTCATATATATATAAACAAATATCATATAAATATTATATGCTAATCTTATATGATATAAGATACATTTATATATATGCAAATCTTATATGATATAAAATTCTATATCTTAGTTCTATATTTAAAACTTATATTTTATATATTATTACATATACATATAATTCTATATTTCTATATATATATATATATTATAATTTTATATCATATATAGTAAATGAAATATATATATATATTAAACATAATAAGAATTTAAATATTTAGAAATATTTAACTATATATAAATAGATATAAATAGATAAATATATAAATATAACGATGCTTGATGTCGCTAAAAATAACTTAATGGCAACGCAAGACGTCGCTACAAATACTTTTAGCGACATTCTGTGTCGCCAATTTAATATATATATATTTTTCTTTAATTTATATTCTAAAATTTAAAAATATAAAATTGTACATTTCATCATTATAATTTATTATTATGTATACTAGCAATTGAGTTAATAAATTTATATAATTAAATATTTCTATATATAAGGATGAATTTTAAATTTCATAGCCATATCCCTTCACAATTGTCACGAACATAAACTTCTTCAGAGTCTTCGTCAATATTAACATCAATGTCATCCACACAGGGAAGACGATCGGCAAATGGGTTGTGATCCATTGTAGTGTATTTGTTGTCGTCTTGTTCAACAACAAAAAATACATCGTATTGTGGTGAAGCTAGCACTACTGGCCAACGTGGATCAAGTTGATCGTCAACGTAAAAAACTTGCTGCGCTTGTGAGGCCATGATGAATGGATTTGATTCATTACCTATCTTATTAAAGTTGACACATGTAAAATGTAAATTATCAGTTTTCACATCGGTATTGCTGTCAACCCAATCACATATGAAAACATTGATGCGGAAAAAAATAATTTACATCCCAAATTTCTCTTACTTTACCATAGTAAGTCATATTTGCTAAAATAGGATTGTTGTCATTTACAGTTGCATAATACAGACCTTGAGCTACTATTTTGTGTGACACATTTATTGTCCCTTTTGACAGTGTTGAAACGAATCCTTTTAATGACATAAACTTCGTGCTTGGTTACCATCCATTGAGGACCCTGTGCAATCCATCTCAAAGTTTCATTCACATTACAATTCGGTTGACATCGCTCGACATCAACCTATTAACATCATAAATTGAAAGTAATTAGAAAATTGAGAACCAGTAAATAAATTATGTCCACTTTTAATATGTACCAAATATGATTGCACACCTTATCACGCAGCCAATACATAAATGTAAGGTTGTGTTCGTCTTGAATCCATTTCACCATTTTTCCTTTATTTTTTATATCTGCTTTTAATGCTTCCAAATGAAAACTGCCAATACACAAAAAACAAAATACTAAAACCGTATTATGTGAGTGCATGCAATAGATAGTGTAGAAAAAAAAATAAAACTTCATACCTCATGTATGGCTCCACCTCTAGGGAATTTGAAAGAACGGTCATATGGACTTGCTCCCAAAGCTTTTGATCAATTGGTTGCATCTTTCCACCTTTAATAGGGGTACTGACATCATCATTGTCATTCAACTTTTGATATCTGCCAATAGGGTTTTGCATCTAACCCTCGTTGGTACTTACTACAAAACTCAATTGCTTCTTCAGCTATATAACTCTCAAGATGAACCTTCTGGACAATTTTTGTTGCGAACATAATTCTTCAATATTTTCAAGTACCTCTCGAATGGGTACATCCATCTAAAATGCACTGGTCCACACAGTCGAACTTCTTGTACAAGGTGCATAGTTAAATGTACCATTACATCGAAAAAAGATGGTGGAAAGAACTTCTCCAGCATGCATAGAGTTCTCACAAGATCACTCTGTATGGCATCAAGAGATGCAATATCGATATATTTTTTACTTATTGAACTAAAGAAAAAACAAAATCTAGCAATTGCAACTTGCATGTTTTTAGGAAGCATCGGCCGTATTGCAAGAGGCAATAGTTGCTGCATCAACATGTGATTATCATGGGACTTCATCCCTACCATCTTCAAGTCCTCTATTCTCACAATATTTCTGAAAATTTGATGAATAACCATCTGGAACTTTTAGCTCTGCCAAATAGTGACAAAATAAATTTTTTTCTCTTGTTTGGATAATGTATAACATGCAGGCGACAAAAAAATTCATGCTCCATGTTCCAAAGGGGCCAATTCAAGCAGTAGGCCCATCTCTACTAAATCCTGCCAAACATTTATTCCATCTTTCGTCTTACCTGGAATATTAAGCAATGTACCTACTATGCTTTCATATACATTTTTCTCAATATGCATCACATCCAAGTTGCGTTGTACATAGAGATATTTCCAGTACTTTAAGTCAAAAAATATTGACTTCTTTTTCCAATAGTGTTCAACGTCATCTCCGCATAAACTTTTTTTTACCTCTACCTGTATTGTCAAAAGTACAAGCATTAAGCTTTTCCAAAATTTCCTCTCCGGTTAATTGTATCGGAGGCTCTCCAAATTCTTGAAACCCATTAAAAGCTTTGTTTTTTGCTTTCTGTACGAATGATTATGAGGAAGGAATCTTCTATGCCCAACAAAACTCATTTTTCTACCATTGTGCAAGCGATGAGNAATAGTGTTCAACATCATCTCCGCATAAACTTTTTTTACCTCTACCTGTATTGTCAAAAGTACAAGCATTAAGCTTTTCCAAAATTTCCTCTCCGGTTAATTGTATCGGAGGCTCTCCAAATTCTTGAAACCCATTAAAAGCTTTGTTTTTTGCTTTCTGTACGAATGATTATGAGGAAGGAATCTTCTATGCCCAACAAAACTCATTTTTCTACCATTGTGCAAGCGATGAGCAAAAGTGTTCTCACTGCAAATTGGACACGCATAGTATCCCTTCATTGCATGACTGACCAAGTTGCCATAAGCAGGAAAATCATTTATCATCCATAGCAACACTGCCCTTAAAGTAAATTCTTCTCAACGATAAGCATTAAAAGCTCTAATGCCCTCATCCCACAACTTTTTCAAGTCTTCAATTAACGGCTCCAAGTATACATCAATACGGTTGCCAGGCTATATAGGTCCAAATTTTAGAAGAGTTAACATCATGAATTTTCGCTTCATGCATAACAAAAGAGAAAGATTATACACAATAGTGATCACAGGCCAAACACTATAGACATTACTCTGTAAACTGTGTGGGTTAATTTCATCAGCTGCAATACTAAGTCTTAGATTTCTATCTTCTGCTACGAAGTCTGGCCAAAATTGGTCAACCAATTTCCAAGCTAGAGAATTTGATGGGAGCTGCATTTTGTCTATTACAATATTTCTCTCATTTGCATGCGAGGACAAATTCTTAGTCGTTGAAACACTGTGGAACATTCTTCTAAAACATGGAATCGGTGGAAAATACCATAAAACCTTAGATGTCATTTTTGTAATAGTATTATCTTCTCCAATTTTCCATCTGGATGATCCACATTTAGGACATAGCATCAGATCCGCATATTGTTTTCTAAACAAAATACAATTTTTGGAGCATGCGTGTATCTTCTCGTACTTCATTCCCAACGCATTTAGGGTCTTTTTAACATTATAAATAGATGTTGGCAAAGTATTGTCGTGTGGTGGCATCTCAGATAACAACTTCAACAGTACACTAAAGCTTTTGTCAGAATGTCATATCTTCCCTTCAAGTTATATAATTTGACAACAGCCGATAACTTGGTAAAATTGGTGCATCCTGGGAACAACATTTTCTCTGCCTCTTCCAACAGACATGCAAATTGATTAGGATCTTTTGGAATATCGATGTCAATATTATCAAAGGCATCACGAGTCATTTTAATGTTGTTATACGCCACATTTTCTTCTCTATCACTGTCATTTTCATCAAACTCTAAATCTTGATTAACAAACTGTGAAGATGCCTCGCCACCAAACTCATAGGATTCACTGTGCTAAATCCATTGCCTGTAATTGCTATCAAATCCGTTCCAATATATGTGACATTTTATGTCCTTTATAGAATACAATTTCATATTGCCACATTTCATGCAAGGACACCGTACAACATTACAATTACTTACATTTTTCGCCGGGAACTCTAAAAATTGGTCCACACCTTTGGCAAAATGTGTGGATCGTCTATCAGAATATACTCATGACTTATCCATTCCACAATATATATATATATATTATTTGAGTAATTAATAAAATAATCTTAGTATTGCATCAACTTATGAAAGTAACCAAAAAAAAAATTACAAAACAAAAACATATACGTGCATGAATAATAAGGTTAATAAACGGCAATACGATCGAACTTCTATTGAAATTACGCAATATACTATTAATATTGCTTAATATATATGTGTAAATTAAACTTACATGCAATGTGTAACTTGGCAATGCATGTTTTCAGCTTCGTATGATGGTTTTGCAGAGAAACAATGATCGAGAAATTAAAAGTCACTTAACAACGTAAAACATAAATATAATTTATTGCAAATATAAGGAGGTAGATGGTGAAATTAAATGAGGCATTCAATACAAGTTGGTAGGCAAATCGGTTGAACAATTTGAATTTAAACACTTTTAGTGACTATCCTCGTCGCCTTTTCCATTAAAAACATAAGAGTATTGGCGATGCCAGCATCACTAAAGTATATATGTAACAACGTTTGCGTCGCTAAATTAAAATTAATTAGAGATGCTCGAGTTGCTAAAGTAGATGCCAATAATGATCTTTATTAAAACTACTTCAATGTTATAAATAAACTGATAATTTAGAAACTGTAATATTTTAAAGGTCAATATAATTTAATTATTTTATTGAAGCTTGTTTATTGAATTAATGTAATGTTAATTTATTGAACACACACACATACATATATATATATATATGATCGTTCATTGAATAACATTAATTATATCTTAAATATTATTTATTATTTTTTGTCTTGTTTTGGTGAATAAATTAAGGCTTCTGATATATATATATATATATATGTGTGTGTGTGTGTGTGTGTGTGTGTGTGTGTGTGTGTGTGTGTGTGTGTGCGCGCGCGCGCTAAAAGAATATACATATGTATACAAAAAAAATATCAGACAAAATATGTAAAATATTTTTATTGATATTACACAACAGGTTTACATAAATTATCTATATGCATCTTGAAAATTAATTGGAAAATAACCGAGTGAGCATATCAGGTTTACATAAATTCTCAATATCTCAGCAAATGCAAAATAACTGAGAGAGCATAATATGGTGAGCCTTGTCCAAATTTTGATTGTCGCCCTTTTACACCCAGCTTTGGACACGCATGCAGTGTACTAACAATGAAACATTTGATCTTTAGGTAGGTGAACTACCCGAGGCACATAGATCGAGGATTTGTAGTATATCGAATAACTAAAAGAGCATAAAGATCATAAATATTTCATCATTTGCTTCTATTTTAAAAAAGTATTAGCTAAGAGATAAACCAAAAAGAATATCTAAACAAATAAAAAAATTTCTTTATTCTATACATGCATAGTTGGATTTTTTTTTTCGTTTCCTCGAATAATATTTCATTTTTTCCTTTTATTTTGAAATAATATCAGCTGAATAATTTGGCATAATAGCTGATACTATTTCAAAATAGAGAGCAAGAAAGATATATATATATATATATGTAAAAGAGAGAACCGAATCATTAAAGGTGGATTCTTAACGTGAGGATGTGCGTATTTATAGATAGAGAATGGTAGGTGCAAATTAAATGTTAGTAGGTGCGAATTAATTACCAGACATGCATCGTGCAAATTAGTGACATAGAGGTTATTAGCGACGCAAGCGTCACCAAATTAGAGATTTAGCAACGCAAATGTCACCAAATTAGAAATTTAGCGACATCGCTAAATAAGCTGTACCTGTAAATATTTAAATTTATATATACCTGTACTTTTTTTATTAAAAGTACGTTCTTCAAGGTTATAAAAAAACTATACTTGAACTTTATTAAAAGTATTTCATTGTTATAAATAAACTGTACCTCAACTTTATTAAAAGTACTTCAATGTTATAAATAAACTGATCAATCGTTTAGCAAATATGATTTTTTCAAGGACAATATGATTTAACTATTTTATTAAATATTGTAATTTAGTGAATTAATGTAATGTTTATTGAACATATATGTTAATTGAATAATATAAATTATATCTTAAATATTATTTATTATTTTTTTGGTGAATAAATTAAGGCTTCTTACCTATATACATATATATATATATATATATGCTAAAAGAATATGCATACATATATATGGAATATACATATATATACAAAAAAATATCCGACCAACTACATAAAATATTTTTATTTTATATTGATATTACATAACAAACAGTACTTTCTTAGAACCAATCGAACGTGTTTTCATAAATTCTCTATATGGATGTTGAAAGTTAATTGGAAAATGACCGACCTAGTGAGCATATCAGGTTTACATAAATTCTCCATCGATCTCAACAAATGAAAAATAACCAAGTCTGTAGATAATGGTGAGCTTTGTCCAAGTTTTAATGGTTATTCTCTGACACATAGCTTGGACATGCATTCACTATAAGAACAATGAAACATTTGATGTTGAGGTTGGTGAACTACCAGAGGCACATAGATGGTCGATTTGTAGTGGGTCAAACACCTCAAAGAGTGTCAAGATCATAAATATTTCATCGTTTGCTTCTATTTTGAAAAAGTATCAACTAAAAGATAAACCAAAAAGAATATCTAAAAAAATAATTTTTTTTTGCATTATACATAACAAACAATATATTCAACATCTTGACCTGTTGACTCGTTCCTCGTAGCTGCTCCCACAAATAAAGCTCCTCTTCAATCCTAGTTTGCTGAAGATTGTTGCTTTTGCAATCCAGTTTTGACCTCCATCTAAAGACCAAAAAATGAAACCTTTGATCTTTAGGTAGGTGAACTACCTGAGGCGTATGGATCGACGATTTATAGTGCGTCGAACACATAAAAGAGAGCAATTGTCAAGAATTTTTTAACATTTGCTTTTATTTTGAAAGAATATCAGCTATATCAAAGACAAAAAGACGTTAGAATATTTATGCATATTTGTGCTTTTTTTTTTCCATTTCTGATGAATGTTTCTTTTACATTAATAGATGATAGTTTTTCAAAATAGAGTACGTATTTATAGATAGAGAATGGTAGGTATGAATTGATTATTTGGGTATTGTGAAATAATTGTGGTAGGTGTAAATTAATTTTTAGCGTGATGTGAATTAAATATCGAGGCATGTTAGTTCAAATACCGATACAATTGGCAACACCAGCGTCGCCTTTTTTGCAAAATTTGTACAATCATTGGTGACACGAGCGTTGCCTTTTCTCAAATTGGTGACACCAGTGTCTCCAATTTGAGAAAAGGTGAGGTTGGTGTCACAAATTTGAGAAAATGTGACGCTGGTGTCGCCAATTTGAGAAAAGGCGACGCTCGGGCTGCCAATTATAGGTAACAGGCCATACCAACATTGCTAATAATGTCAATTTTATGTGCGAATATTTTTTGCCGTGTAAAGTTTTCAGGAGAATGCTAAATATTTGTCGGAAAATGTATTTTAGGTGTTGCTAATTACGTTTCACGCCTAATTAATTAACGACATGTTAAGTTCTTGTGTCGTAAATAGTTTTAGTGCGCTATTTTTTGCAACATATACAGAATATGTGTCGCAGAATGTATTTGGAGCCAAATATTTCGCGACACTTGTCCAATGGGTGTCGCTGAATGTTTGGTGCATAGATTTTTTGTGACACTCTTCGAAGACGTGTTTCAAAATGTATTTGGCGCGCAAATTTTTCGCTACACTTGTCGAATGTGTGTTGCTGAATATGTTTGGCGTACAGATTTTTTGCAACATTTGTCGAATACGTGTCGCTGAGTCTTTTTTGTGCTGCTGACGAACATTTTGGCGATGTTTTTGTGTCGTTGTTTTGTTCAAATAAAGACGACGCAATATTTTTCTATCAGGAATTAGTTTTCTGATACGCAATTTTTTTTTACGTCGAGCATTTGGTGTCGTCTATTCACGATTTTGGCGTAGTGAAGTTATAAAAAGGGACTCACATGTAAAATGTATATATTATATTCGCAACCCTAACCATTAGAATTTTATTTGCATGTATAATATTTACCTATGAGAGAAATATCTATTCCATAATATTTATTCACCCTAACAATTAGAATATGACAAACATGCATGCTAAACTAGAAATATAAAATATTAATTGGTTAATTGCACTTTAATTAGTACTAGTTTGGGGACTTTTCACTTTAAAGTTTAAAATGTTTTAATTTAGGTCTTCAAATTTCAAGTTTCATTTTTCTTTTTCTTTTTTTTTTGGTATATTTTTGACAAATGATGGTTAACTCTTTAAGGCTGTGTTTCGGACACCAGATAAGGGAGGGGATTGGATTTCTATATCCAATCCTCTCCTTTATTCGGTGTTTGGTGCTGCCATGAGAATCAGATTAGAAAATTCGGTTATTCAATTAATCTCTTCCTCAACAGGATTAGAAATCCTACCCTCTTTCATGAGATTGTAAGACCTGGACTAGGATTTCTAATTCTTCTCCAAGTTTTGCGAATCGCCTTCCCTCAACAGACCCATTTCAACTGAATCTTGATGTTCCTCTTCTCCCTCGACTGAAACTCCAGCTGTTCGAGCTTGCTCTCTTCTCTGTTGTTCCTCTTCGCGAATCAAACTCATCCCTCAACAGATCCATAAAATTTCTGAATTTGGCCGCTGCTCTTCGCGAATCGGCTTCTCCCTCAACCAAATCTGGGACTCAACTTCTCCCTAAACAGGTTTTTGCATTTTATTTTTTATTTTCCTCCGATCTGTTTTTTTCCTGTGTGGAATTTTGGAAATTGCTCCTGTGTAATTTTGATTTGATTGGGTGAATGTTTATTTGTTCCCTCTATTGATAAAATATCGTTAGATAGATGGTTTCTCTGTGCATGATTATGTCTTGATTATATAGAGAATCATCGTTATATATAGAATACTATCCATGAAGCCCAATCAAGAAGAAAAAATAAAGGTCTACCTAAGAAAGCCACCTTGAAAGTACTCTAAAACTGCATTTGCATAATTATTTATTTTTTAAATGGTTTATAATTTTCCAAATAAATCAACAAACCATAATTATCTCTTTGTTTCCCTGCATTAAGGCTATATTTGGTAGTTAAATGACTATATCTTGCACATAATATTATAATTATCTTTCACTCGTCAAATTTCTTTCAAATTAAAGGGGAAGGGCTCATTTATTTCCACATTGCCAATAATGAATGTTCGAGCTTGTCACAGATTAATCCATGGTTGATCGACAAAAATAAATAAATAAATAAACAAAAATCTAGTCACTAAAATTGTTAATTAATTAAGTGGGTGATTAAATTAGATGAAATGGTAGTTGAAGAAGAGACAAAAACTAAACAAGTCTGTATATTCACCGCACTAGTTAGGAGCCAGCCAAAGTAGACTATTTCAGTGATTATTAAAATATGAATCCACAAAGGACCACAACTTCGGAGAGAAGGGCTCAATTATTTCCACATGCCAACCATGAAAGTCGGGAGCTTATCAAAGATTAATCCTTGGTTGATTTTTTTATTTTTTTTTCAAGAACCTACTAAACACATTTAATTGGGGAACCTATATATATATATACACACACTTTAATAAGTTATTATTATTATTATTATTGTTGTTGTTAGCTGAAATTGGCTCAGTATGTACATTTTCTACACCTTCCCTTATGAGGTCGCTTTTAATTAACAGTGTTTCTATTTAGGCTTTAGTCTAGATTTTTGTTTCCGTGATTGGGTTTTCTATCATTTGGGATTGTTCTTTTTCATTTGCTTGTACCTTTTTTTTATAATAATTTGTCTTTGTTTGTGTTAGTTATTCTATCATTTTCTCGGTAGTCTTATCATTATTAATTGTTATTAGGAAAAATTTCATACAGACATTTTAAGATTTATCTCTATTTCACCATAAATTTAATAGTTTAAAATATTTCATAGATAACTCCTGCTGTTAGTGGAATTTCATCTCCTAATATTCTCTGTATGAGGTGGTAGTGTAAAATGACCTAGATACCTTTGGATGATTTTAAAAGTAACCAATTTCATAAATAAAAAGAAAAGAAAAACTATTTTCTAAAAAAATATGACTATTGGGCCAACGATCTTATTTGTTCTTATTTAAAGGGCCTTATGCACAAATTTGAAATATCAACTATACCTTTCACGATTAATTTTCAATTTTTTCAAGTTCTCTTTGAGCAAAACAAATATTTATATATATGAAAATGTAGTCTTGAAGTGCAAGTAGTGAAGTGAATGAGGGCATTATAAAATTTAAAAATAGGAGATGTTTCTATGAAAAAAAAAAAATAAAAAAACAATTATAATGAATTCATTTCTTTTACCATCTTATTCATAATTATAATTAACATATATACTATTTTACAGCATATTTTATATTTTTATTCTTCACCTATTAAAAATATTAAATTAAATTTTATATTTTCTTAAAAAGACTATTATTATGTTAAAGTAAAATTTTTATATAAAAAACACTCTAAATTTTTTTTCCTTTATCAAACTGAAAAGCACTCTATATTCCTTCTCTCTTTTTCGTCACCTACCAAACACAAGAAGAAGAAGAAGGTCACAACAAAAGTGAAGGCTACCAACATCTTCCCACGGCAGTTGAAGTTCGACATCTCATTGTAAATAGGAATAATATAATATATGTGTATTCTCTCTTTCTTCTAATTGAGTTTTCCTTTGTGAGCTTTTTCTGATGTGGATTGTTGTGGTATATTTCTGGTTTTTAGCTTGCTCCATCGAATTGGGCCTCCAATGACTACAAAATAGATAAATCCAGTCTGAGGGCACCGATGGAGTTGTTGGTGTTTCCCTTTTGATGCCAAAGTTAGTAATGAACTACATTAACATCTCTATTTAATTCTCTCTTAGACCAAATGCAATGAAGAAGAAGGAAAATGGAGAATGGCCATGTTTTTGTGTAGGTGTGTCCTATGGTAATTTTAAGGGAAGAAGAGGAAAAAATGTGAGTTATGAGAGAGAGAGAGAGAGAGAGAGAGTTAATGTCTAAAAACATTAATTGGAGAAATTGGGAGAAAATTTAAGGAGGCATGAATCTTGGGAGAAAATTTAAGGAGGCATGAATCTCTAAAGCTCCAAAAAGATTTTTACATTTGCTTCCATTCATGTGTGTATATATATATATATATATATATATATATATATATATATA
>QANX01003780.1:55358-75469 GCA_003254975.1 Ochetophila trinervis
ACCCCCCCCCCCCCCCCCCCCCTCATGATTTTTTTTCTTCCCTTCTTCTCTTCCCAGCTTCTTCTCTCCCCTGCCCCCCAACTGCAATTCATCGGCACTCTTCTCCCCTGCCTCCCCCAGCCTTGACACGGCAGTCCCGACCCTCTAGCCGAGTAGAAACAGAGCCTCCGTCCAGGCGATTGAGCTCTCCATCTCTCCTTGCACTGTGCCCTAGCTCAGTTGCTGTCCAGTTACATTAAGCCGTCATCCCCGCTGCGTACCAGAGCCTCCAGCTTTTGGTTGTGTCCACCGTCTCCGACGAACGAGCCCCCCAACCTGAAACGCAATTTGTGGTTGAAATTCTCACTGTAGTTTAATTTTTGGTTTTTGTTTTTTTATTATTATGTGTGCAATGCATCATGTAAAATAACTACTTTAGATTGATTGTATGATTTAACATTTGTATCAGATTTTCATGCTGTATGTTAGATGTAAAACCATTAACCGTGTAGTTTTTCAAGTTTTCATGTTTTTCTAAAATTAGCACCAAGTTATAAACGAAATATCTGAGTATGGGAATTTGGTGCAGTATATATGGTAATGTAAATAACATTGGCAAATTATATATGGTAATTGGATAATTTGGGCTACTTATTTAGGCAAATTATGATAGGCAAATTCGGCCATGATCAATAGCAAATTAGGGTATTAAGTTTTGGAGGTGCCAGAGGAGAAGCGCGGATGCTCAGAGCCATGACCAATGGCCAATCTTGTTTTTATGCTGATATGCTTAAACTTGTACTTTGGTCATTTTTCACTAGGACCTGTAATATTTGAGTTATGTATTGAATAACAGTGTTTGCTCCTTTGGTAAAGCTAGACTATAAATTCACGTTAGTTTTAACTTCTCGTTTTTGTTTAATTAAATAGGTACTGCAATTTGAAAATCCATCTTTCAAGTTTTTAATCTTAGTACGAACTTACAACTCTTAGTTACAACATTTATACTAAACAATTTGAACAAAATCCAACAATTATTTTTTGTTAGTCTTCCATTAATTTGAAAAAAATTCATTCAAGTGTTTGATATTACGGTGATATGTCATTATTACTACACTAAAGCTAAATAATGAAGGAATTTCCTGACAAAGAGAAAATATTACCACACAATAAGTTTCCACAAGTTAGCACTTTTGTCGCATAAAGATTTTAAAATATATAAATAAATAAATAAAGAAGTGTATTCTTGACAACCAAATTATAGAATTCTTAAAATAATAAAATAATTTGCAAAAAATAACACATTGATATCATAGCTGCAACAAATAACAATAATGAAAACACTTCGCATTTGAGTGTATTATTGGTTTTAACGATTTCTAGTCATATTCGCATTTTATTTGTCTCATGAGGTGCTCCACGACGCTTTGATGCTGCTGCATTAGGCCATTCACTTTTGATGTCAATTCTTGCACATTATAATTTAGTGTATTGACTTCTTCAATCGAAGAGTCTATTTCATCCATATTTCCATGATTTATTTCATTACCCATACAAACATTCCACCATAAATATAATCTTGCAAAACACTTTTATAGTCAATATATAAATAATTTATATAATAAACATCATCCCGCAAAACACAATATAATTTGGTAAATTTACCACCACATTGACATTTTAATCGCCAAGAACTTTCATGTGCACTGGATGTCGACATTGCTGCAAAGCAGAATCATACGTCAATATTAACATCAAACATATTTTGTTTTATATCATTTTCTACCCTAAACTGAGTATGTTTGCAGCAATGCAATTATGCCAAACTTAGTTAGTCAACTAAATAGCATAATAAATGCACATGTTAAATGAATGTCTCATTTAGACTTCCAGTCTATAGCAACACATATGCAATACTTAGATGTCAAGTAAAATAACACTCAAATGAAAACAAATAACAATAATCAATTTGAATAGTTTTGATTTAATTGAATATTTAACAATAATGAAAACAAACCAAATGAGAAACTCATAAGAGCAGCATAAAATATGTTACGCAAGGGGCCCCTGGGTGGGACTCAAACAACATCATAACCAGTTGGATGCAACATCTCCATCTAATACGAATTTCATCACTAAACTAATAAAACCAATAAAACCATCATCTACCAGTGGGACTCAAACCAATAAAATAACACTCAAATGAAAACAAATAACAATAATGAAAACAAACAAAATGAGAAACTCATAAGAGCAACATAATAAATGTTACACAAAGGGCCCCTGGGTGGGACTCAAACAACAGCATATATAACCTGTTGGATGCAACATCTCCATCTAATAGGAATTTCATTACTAAACTAATAAAACCAATAAAACCATCATCTACCAGTGGATTGATCATCATAAATCAAGCAATTTATATTTACTTGATAAAGAGCATTTTCAGCAACCAATAAAACCATCACAATTCATAAACATATGGGAAAAAAATTAACTACAATTTGCTTACTGACTTCAGGAATCATCATTTAAAAACATATGGGAATCATCATCACAATTCACCAATATCAGATTGAAAAAAAAAAAATTGCCACTACAATTTGCTTACTGACACCAAATCGAGGAGGCACCGAGGAAGGAGGTTGGACACAGTCGGGGGGGCTCGATCGCGGGGGGGCTGGACGACTCAGCCAGAGGGGCTCATTTATCGGGGACTGTCAAAAAAGCCGGAAGATGGAGGCTCTAGTGTGCAGCGGGGATGATAGCCTAATGTAACTGGGCAGCAACTGAGCTAGGGCATTGTGCGGGGAAAAGCGGGGAGCTCGATCGCTGGGATAGAAGCTTTGTTTCTACTTGGCCAGGGAGCTAGGAATGTCGCATCGGGCCTGAGGGAGGCAGAGGAGAGGAGAAGCTGGGAAGAAAAGAGGGGAAGAAAAAAAATAAAGAGGGGGGGGGGGGCGCCCCCATTCGTACACATATGTTACCACATCCATTCACACATATGGATACACCAAACATAGACATATACATACATATATGTACATATGTCCATGATCTCGGCCAAAGAAAAAAAGGTAAGGAATGGGGTTCGGTTGTTCTTCAACCCATTCCCCCTGTTATCTGAATCCAACACCATAGAAAAAGGAAAAATGAACCCAAAGAACTAAACTAGAAACCTGAGAGGTTTGAAGAATTGTGGGATTTAAACCCTGCTTCCAAGAATCATTTCTCCCTCATGCAAAGTAAAGTGAACGGATCAGAGTCAGCTCCAAGTGTGGAAGTAAAGAACTAAGCCCTCATAAAAAAAGCTACAAGGAAGGAAAATTTTTGAGTTATAAAAAAACTAGGGTTTCAGTCTCAATAGGAAGAAGAATAGGAGAAAGAAAAAGCTCCAATCTCGGGTTAAAGTTTTCACATCTCCATCATCCTTCACCCAAATAACAAAAAAAGGGTAGAACATACTCAGCCCAAAATCACGAGGACCTGAAGAAGGTAGAAGCAAGGTTCCACTTCCAAAGACCAATTACTCTCTCTACAAAATAGATCGGGGTTATCATCAAGAAGCCAATTGGAGCTAACCCTAAATGAAAAAAGATGGGATTTGATTTTCAAAAAAAAAATAAAAATAACAATAACAGTAAAAATTTTCAAAAGACTACAAAAGGGTCCGAGAAGGTTTACCCAAAAGCTTCAAGGCGGCCTTTCCTTCTCGAATGGAAGCCAAGCATTAGAGGAATTGCAGCTTGTTAAAAAAACAAAGGAAGAAAACCAAAAGGGCTAGGCTCGGCGACAAAGGAGGAGAAAAGGAAATCGAAAAGCAAAGAAAGAAAAAGGACTTTCCTAGGAAAATCTGAAAGGCCTGCAGAAAAGGAAGTGCTGCCTGAGATCTCCTCTCCCCACTTTCCCACGTCTTCTCATTTTGGGACTAATGAATTCATGGCTGTCATTTGACAGGAATAATTATGGAAAGTTGAAGGAGTTTTTGAAATACGAAAAACCTCGAAGCCCATGCCAGATTGCTAAAAGGTACAAAATTGTTATATTCTTTCTACTCTGCCACTGAATCTTCATCACAAATGGGCCCAGCGAAAATTAATTTAATTCTAGAATTAAATCAATTTGGAAGCTATTTTTGTAGAGGCCTTCCTAGCCATTGAGAAGAACCCACCAAGCTCAAGGTAACATGGTCCAGCTTATACAAAATAAAGACCACGAAGGGATTAATGATTGGGCTAGAAATTGGGCCTTAAATTGGGTAAAGCCAGAGGCCCAAATGCCCACCCATCCTTGCTACACCCGGTGGAAAAATCTCATAATCTGTGTCAAAATGCAAGTAAACATATGTCAAGTAATCCTTGAGGTGAAAATTTAACCATAGAATCTCCACCATTGATGAATGGAAGCAAAGGTTAAGATCTTTTTGGAGCCCTAGGGATTCTCGCCTCCCTAAATTTTCTCCCAATTTCTCCAATTAATGTTTTCAGACATTAACTTTCTCTCCCTCATAACTTACATTTTTTCCTCTTCTTCCCCCAAAATTAACCGAGAACACTTGCACACAAACATGGCCATTCTCCATTTTCTTTCTTCTTCACTGCATCTGGTCTAAGAGAAAGAGTTAAAGAAACATGTTGATGTGGTTCATTACTGACTTTGGCGGAGAGGGAATGCCGGCAACTCCATCGGTACCCCTCTGACTGTATTTTTCTATTTTACAATCATTGGAGGCCCAATCTGATGGAGCAAGCTAAAAACCAAAAATATACCACGATAATCCACATCAAAAAAAAGCTCACAGAGGAAAACCCGATTAGGTGAAAGAAATATATATATTATATTATACCTATTTACAATGAGATGCTGAGCTTTTCAACTAACGTGGGAAGATGTTGGTGGACCTTCACTTTTGTTGTGATATGTTTGGTGGGTGGCGAAAAAGAGAGAAGGAATATACAGTGCTTGTCACTTTGATAGAGGAAAAAGAATTTAAAGTCTTTTTTATATAAAATTTTACTTTATCATAATATAGTCTTTTTTTAAAAATATAAAATTTAATTTAATATTTTTAAAATATGCTATAAAATAGTATATATGTTAATTACAAATATGAATAAGATGGTAAAAGAAATGAATTCATTATAATTGTTTTTTTTTTTTTTCATAGAGACATCTCTTATTTTTAAATTTTATAATGCTCTTGTTCATTTCACACTTGAAGACTGCATTTTCATGCATATAAACATAAATATTTGTAGTTTTAAAGGCTGGAAGACAACAATTTGCTCAAAGAGAACTTGAAAAAATTGAAAATTAATTTTGAGGGGTATAGTTGATATTTTAGATTTATGCAGGAGGCCTTTTAAATAAAAACAAATAAGATCGTTGGCCCAATAGTCATATTTTTTTAGAAAATTCATATTTTTTTAGAAAATAATTTTTTTTTTGTTTTTTTTATGAAATTCGTTACTTTTAAAACATCCAAGGGTAGCTAGATCATTTTACACTCTCACTTAAGACACAGAATTTTTGGAGATGGAATTCCACTAACAACAGAAGATATGTATGAAATATTTCAAACTATAAAATTTACAGTGAAATAGAGATAAATCTTAAAATGTCTTGATGTACTTTTTCCTAATAACAATTAATAATGATAGACTACCTAAAAAGAATAGAAGAACCAACACAATCCAAGACAAATTTATTAAAAAAAGGAAAAGGTACAAGCAAATGAAAAAGAACAATCCCAAAGGATAGAAAACCCAACCACGGAAACAAAAATCTAGACTAAAGCCTAAATATAAACAGTGTTAATTAAAAGTGACCTCATAGGTGAAGGTGTAAAAAATGCACCAACTGAACCAACTTCAGTTAATAGCAATAATAATTAGGACTATACATTGGTTGAATTGGCTGGGTTATTAAAAAAATTCAACTCAATCTATAGAGTTTAAGTTTTTTAAATTGTGACCCAACCCAGTCTGAACAGGGTAATGAACCCGATGCAACCCAACCCATAGAGTGCGGGTTGGGTTGGTCGGGTTAGTTCATCTTAAATTTAGTTTCAATTAATTTTTTAATACATTGAATTTTAATCAATAACTTGATTCCATTCCTCTTTATTTTTGCAAAAATAAATCGCATTAATTATTATAATGCAAGAAAATAAACTACAAGAACTCTTTACAAAATTGAAATACAAATTACTATACATATCCAACTAAAATTAAAAAATAAATTGTTTCAAATTAAAACAATCAATGTCAAACTAACAATAAAGCATAAAATAGTATAAAGTCTGCATAAGCACAATAATCTCACTATAAATATATATATATATATATATGCTTATTCCAAATTAACTAATCAAAATTGTGGGTTTCCTACCTCCTATCGTTTCAAATTTAGCTGGAATGGTCCAGCGTAATGTTTCTTTTGTTTATTTGGGGACTCATGTTGAAGATTTAAAGGATTCATCATCCTATTGAAATGTTGATATCTCTTTACAATCAACAAAATATATCTTTCTAATAGAAAAAGATGTGTGTAGTGCCCAATAACATTGTTTACACTATTGGGAATAAGTTGAAACAAAATGAATTTTTCATATGTAGACTGCAAGTGACGGTACACTGAGTTATGCAATAATTAATCTAGGAGAAATTAATAATTTGGTTTCCACCTCCTTTCAAGGTATTGGAATATTCACAGTAGCCCAGCCACCAAAGAATAGCTACAGGAAAAGTTCACAAAATTAAACAAAAAATCTTAGGAAATTAAGAAAGTAAATACAGTATTGGGAACCACTACAAGAAAAAATGTCTTTTTGTGACGCAGCAAATTAGTCACAAAGCATAGCATATGTGACGGAATCGTCACTAAAACTACTTTATATGACGGGTAAAAATCCATCACACGGCGGTCGCAATAGGTCCGACACAAAAAGTTTAGTGACGACTTACTATTCACCCTGTGACAGAAAACTTTCATTATGTGACGAGTTAACTTCGTCATAAATATTCCCACTCACCGGAGAATCACCGTCGGTGAGGAATCTGAGACGAATTGTGTTCAATCGCAGATGAACCATCAGTGACAACATTCCATCATTTTATGTTAAGTGTGACCAAGATTGAATTCGTCACAGGATACCATCTGTCACGAACTTGTGATGGTTAACCGTCACAGTTACATTCTGTGAGGAGTTACATACTGTCACTTATAATGATTAGTGATGTAATGCTCTTGTTTTGTGTTCAAAATGATCCGTCACATTATATCATCTGCGATGCTCTAGTGATGTTCAATGGTCACTGTACATTGTTTGTGATGACCTATATACCATCACTTATGACCATTGTTGTTGTAATGCGTTGTTTAAGTGGCTGAAACGAACCGTCACAGTATGCCATATGTGACGGCATTGTGACCGTTTACCGTCACATATATAGCGTGACATATACAACGACTACCTTAAAATTTGGCATTGTTGTGTCTAATTTTATCCGTCACAATGCAACATATGTGACGACCTTGTGACGGTTCACCATCACTTATGAGAGATGTACATTAGTGCGGTTGCTTCGTGTCCTATATGAGTCCTCACAATATAACATTTGTGACGGACCTGTGACGATACACCGTCACATAAACTTGTTCTAACCGTCACAATAAAGCATTTGTTATAGTTACTGTCCAATTTTTTTTAAATATTATTTTCCATTTGAGAGTTTAGGGGTTGTTCAAATGATATATAAAGAGTATCCAAACAACACTTTTATAAAGTGGTTTTATTAGTACCACATATTATATAAGGGGGTAAAAAATTCTTCATTGAAGCAGTTCACATTTTCCATGCTTCAATGAAAATTTTTCCACTACAAGTCTATATAGTTCATCAAAACATATTCCATATACAATACCAAAACATCGCGCATGTTGATAGTTGCACCATACACAACATGCTCAAAACCAAACATATACATCCAAAAAAGCAATCCAGACTTCAACCTTTTTTCCCTATTTTACAAGATATCAGCTACAAAATGTATACTGCAGAACTCTACCTATATGGTTGCTTGAGAATGGATCACAAGTCCCACAAACTCTTTCATTTACCTGTACCAATATATGTCCTAAGCATGCTTCACGCTGAAATATTAACATGCATGCAAAACACAAAAAACAGATGGCAACTTTTTTTCCTCACTACGCCATTTTAAAACTACCACAGCTTTTGTACTTTAATACTTGTCATGTACCTTAATTGTCCTCAACTGGTGAGTCGAACCTGACTCTCCCATCCTGATGTTAAAGACTCAATGTGTCCTTGTAATTGGCGGAATTTTGCTTCCATTTCAGCTATATGTGCTTCAAGGCATTTATTTTGCAGCTTCAAGGATCATTAAATGCTCTCGTTTCTTGCATTTCTTTTTCAACAGATGCCATATCAAGGCGTGATCGTTTGGAGTGATGCATTGGACCAACACCCATCCCACATTGATGTCCGCACTTTGGAGGTATAATCCTATGAAAAATTTCCTCTGTTGTCAATGCTAACCCCTCCTCCAAATCCCTAAGTCCAATTAAATCCTCCTACACAAAAAATGTGCTTTAGTGTGAGCCATGTTCCAACATCTTTGTTTTCCAAGCCAACTAAATTTACAACAAATTTAAAATCAATACATGTTATATACAAATTCATTTGACTCTGTAATTGCTTCAGCTTTGAAAGCATAAATTTACATAAACACACTTTTTTTTTTTTACCTATAAGGACTATGTTAGAACTTGCAGTCTTCAATGCGGGTTATTGGCATAACAACTTTGTCACAATATCATTGGAATGCACATGGAAGAATATAATTGAGTTGGGCATTAAAAGATTAACACAACAGTAGCTACTATATGTTTAACAAGTTGTTAGGGTTGGGGTACTCATATAAATTCTTTCGGACTTCTCATCCACCCATTGCTTCTTCTTTTAGTGGTAGTGGGTGGTATACCACATACCATACCGGTCAAGCGATCCATCTTACACAATTATTAAATAAAATACTTATGTCAACTACCTTCCACTTCCACAAGCATTATTCAAACAACAACCATTAATTTATTAAATCACCTCTTGTGTTGCCTCACTTGCAAGTCTAGAAAATGACTTAGTTCCTGAACAATGATTGACTCATTCCACACCTCTATTTTTCTTGCTTGTTTCACTCATTTTCTGCATCACGTCAAATGTAACCATCATTCCATATATTTGAACAAAAGGTATTTAAATATGCCAATGTACCTTGAATTCATCAGACTTGAATCACTCGACACACAACAACCACTAATGCAGGGAAACTTCTTTCGAACATGTAGCAATGAGGTCCTCCTCGGTTGAACATTGGTCATACTTCTCTTTCAATCTGTATTTCCAACTCCAAAACTGCTTCTTCATCTGGTTGTTAAGGATCTCAATATGGTGTGGTGCATCGCCGAAATTGAAATACCGTTACCAAAAAAAAGCACATAACGGTGAGTAGATGTGAATATGGGAAACAAAGACAGCTTATAATGTGGAAGTTCAAACAACCAAAGTAATGTGTAATTGAAGATTACTTCACCTTCAATGTGGATATTATGTCCTCCTTCCTATGCTTTGGTACGTCACTTCATTTGTTGACATGTGGAGACGTTTTGCTCCTTAGCAGCGCTCCAATTTCAGTTGTAAGGTCTTGCGCGAAATTACCAACGAAGCGCATCACATGGGGTGTAGCCGTAACCATCATATTCCCCATATTGGGGTTCTTCTTTCTTGCCATTGACAGACTTCGAATTGGTCCTCGCTTTCTTGTATGTCCTATGGCTGAAACTAAAACATAACCATTAAAAGAACAAACCCCATATTATACCAATCAAATATAATATATGGAAACCAAATATTAAATCTACGTCCCATGCAAAACATCCAACATTAGAAGAATTCTTCTATACCCTCACTTGTTGTAGCATCAACTGTAGCAGAACATCCTGCTTGGCCTTCCACTTCATGATGTGCACTCGCACCCAATGTTTCCTCATGATATGGTGGCAGTGTTTCATCTTCATCAGCTGGTGCAGAAGGATGTTCATTTTCAGCTACTGGTGGGCCAGAATCCTCTTCGATTAAAGATGATGGTGCAAGGGTATCATCACCATCATCGACATTAGATTCGCTCCCAGTCGGATCGTCGTCAATTGTTATTTCAACAGTGCATTTGTGAGCTTGTGGTGCAGCACCAAATTTTGTTACTTGCCTTAGACTAGTTCTCAATACACGCCTCGTTGTTTGACTCCGACAAGCTCCTATTTCAACATATAAGTCCAAATGAAAACAAAAGTCACCACTGTTTACTATATGAGATTCAAAAAATGTACTACAAAGCTACAACAACAGTCACACTTTTTAACATTCATCTATCATTTTGGTTAATGATATTTTTATGACATTCAAGCATTCCAACTAGCCAAAACTGACTCTTTTACATCGAACAAACATCTTGTCAAACTTAATACATAGCAACTTGAAGGTACACCTATTATAATCAAATTTTTTGTTTACCGGTAAATGCATTCGCTTGTTAAAAAAATTCCCAAACTATACCATACACTTATCAAGAACCAAACATGGTGTAATGACAATGGTAAATTTTAAATCAAAACCTAAAGTAGCATTATATTTAATTTGGCAGCTCTGAAACATGACAGAAATGGTATATATATACATTTCCATTTAACTAATGACATACTATACACTTCCCATACTTATACCAGCAAAACATCAACATGGGCCTAATTAAGTAAGCAACATGCTTAAAACCATATCACCATCAACCATTTGAATTAAACAAACATAGATAAACAGCGGTTTGCGAAAATAAATTAATCCATATTAACTTTGGACAGGAGGATGGGCTTCGAAATTATCGTCGAGCTTCCCAAAAAGCTGCACATTAACAAGTTTCCTCGAACTTCAAAAATTGGTGGCAAGGGTTGTGAGAAAGCTATCCCTTTCCCTATATACATTTGTTATACAAACAGCAACCATGTATGTTTAGAATTAGTTAGCTGCCAATTTGAAACTTGAAAGGACTACCAACCTTTTGTGTTTTTTCTGACAACTTGATTGTTTTGAGATGAAGTCGGCGCATGAATAGGTGTAGGTGCGGTACTATGAACGTTATCTCCTCCATTTTCGCACACATTTACCCAATTGGAACCTATGTTCACTTTGCATGTATAGGGTTAAAAGGTTAGTGCAATAATATTAACAGTTTTACAAGCACAAAACAGCTCTATATATATAATCAAAGTAGTGTAACAATATGCAGCATGTAAAGTTTGGCTTCTTGATATTTGCCGAACTTGCTTGTCCCCCCTTCTTTTGCATTGCTTTGGCCGTGCCTTGCCCTCTGCTCAATGAAAGTTGCTTACTCAACATGATTCTGTTTCAGCGTATCTATATCACCAACCTGCATGTTACATATGTTCTGTGACAAATATTGTTAGTTTTCATACAAGTAACAAATAAAACGTAGTCCAGAAACTGACAAAAACTATTTGATGCGAAATTTTGTGAAGGCATCAACTGTTGTCATACAAGCCATTGATGAAATATATTTGTCCTATGTTCTGCAGGACTCAAACTCATCAGCAAATGATTCGATTATCCAAAGAGATATGAGTTTTGATTGATAAAGTCTTCAATGCAATTTCAGTCCACTTCTAACAAGTTGAAGTCTACAAAAACAATGTTATTCAGTTATGATTAAATATTAGTTGGGTAATTGTGAATGGTTCTAGACTAGATTGACAGCCCAACTACATATTCTAGTTTCAATAACTATCTTCATTATGGCCCGTTTATTGTGTATACAATATATTTAAAATAATCCGATCTAATCCAGTCTAATTTCATTAAACAAACAGCCCTAAGTTACTAGCAAGCCGCCTACTAAAGCAGCTAGTACTAGTAGTAATGCTGCGGCTTTGTTGAATAGTGATGAAAAAAATCCATGATAGATTTTACGTGTAAATTCTTATATGGAGAAGAATAAATTTTAAACTGCAGCATTACCATTTTATTGCTAATATTTTCTTCTTTCCAGACAAAGCTATAGCTATATTATTCTCCAATCCTTTTAATTATGTTTTTTTAAATAATGAAGATGAAGCAGGGTAAACCGAGGAAGAAGAAGAAGAAGAAGCAGGAAGCAGGAAGCCATGTACAGTGAACATAGAGGTTGTTGGTCAAAACTCGGAAAGATTTTGAAGGAAGAAAAGAATTGCTCATGGTGTGGAAGTCAGGATGAAGTAGATGTGGTAGTATTAGTACTCCAACTCTTTAAATGGATCAAGTAGTCTGTGGTCTGTAATATTTATAACCTGTAACATGTTTCTTTTAAACTATATTATTATTAAGCAATTAGGAATTCCAAGCCGGCCCTAATGGAACTCTTATTATACTAAATCCTTAAGAATACAAAGTTATATAAAAATCATCGATCGACTTGTCTGCACAGTTCTGCTGGTGCTACACTAGTAGTAAAAGTAGTAGCGCTTCAATGGCAAATAGTTTCTGATTTTAAATAGTTTTCTTCGTTCGCATATACAACCAAAACAACGACGACGAACAAGGCTTTGTAGTTTGTGCTATCTGCAGTGCTTTATTCCGGTTTAATTAGGCTTTTCTGGAATAAACAGTTAGTTATTTTTTTTTTCTTTTTGTTCTGTATATATACGCCTATGGTATAAGAGAGAAAACCAGAAATAATTCACTAGCCATTAGTTCTCGGATGTATTTGGGGTTACTGGGGAAAACGCACAAGTGAAAAAGCATATCGGTAATTAGAACAGAGAATAAAAGGGAATTATATATAGGGCTCGTTTGGCCATGATTTTTCTTTTTTGTTGTCACAAAAAAAAAAAAAATAAATAATAATAATAATAATAATAATAATAATAATAATAATTATATAAAAAGGTTATCTATCCTTTTATAAAAGCAAACCATGTTTGGCTTTATAAACAAATTAAACTTATGTGTGCTTGACTTTAAAAGTTGAGTCGGAAAGTATTTTTAAGGTTAGGTTGGGTATTGTATTTGGTTGATTTTTTTCTTTTTTAAATTTTTTTAACTAATTGCTGGTTATGATCAAAGGGGTGTATTGCAAATCTAAATTGCTTATTACGTACATTTTGACTTCGGGAAAATGTAATTCACTGGTCCAAAATCATAATAATATGCCAAAGTTTATTAAAAAAAAAAAAGGAGTTTACAAATTTTTCAGTATGCCAAAGTTTCGAGATCAAACAGTTTATCTAATGTAATTGTATGAAAGGGTTCTGATAATGATGCTGATAAGAAAATTGAAAGCTTCTCAGAAACTTGCTTCATGGTTGGCCGAAACTGTGGAATTTGATGCAGGCATGAAAATGCTATCTCTGCAATGCAGGCAACTTGGTCTTCTAATTGCTTCCAAGGAGTTGAGAGACGTTCATCTAATATTTCCTTGAGTAAAATTTGATCAGCTACTGCTAATGATGATGCTGACAGAGACGAGACGAGATCTCCTGGATGCTTCCCCATAATCACTTCCAGTGTTACAATTCCGAAGCTGTATACATCACTCTTCTCGTTTACTTCCATTGTATAAGCAAGCTCTGCCAGATAAATATATATATGATCAAGTTATAAAGCAATCTTTTGCTAAAATAAAAAAGAAAATATATCATTTCTGTAATTATGATAATATGAATGGATAAAATGAAGACAATATGAGCTTGCCTGGTTACAAAACAGAGTAAACAATAATGCATTAAGAGTTACTAATGAAAGCCAAGCTGATGAAAAAACTTACCTGGAGCCGAGTATCCAATAGTTCCTGCAAATGAAGTCCAATTTGATGACCCAGGATGCAAATTTATAGCTGAACCGAAATCAGAAATACGAGCTTCATATTCTGCATCCAACAGAACATTCTTGCTGGATATGTCTCTGTGAACTATAGCAGGAACACACTCATGGTGCAAATAGGAGATGGCATTGGCTAAAGCTTTAACAATATTCACTCTCCTAGTCCATTCCAACTCCTTCGCCTTTGCATCATCGCTTAGTATCTTAAACAAGCTCCCCCTTTTCATGAACTCATACACCAAAAATGAGTGTCTAGTATGCAAACAGAATCCAAAAAGCTTAATGATATTTCTGTGGCGTACTTTGGTCAACATGCTAGTCTCACTATTGAAAGCTTCCTTACTGCAGGCCTCTCCATCATTTTCATGGAATTTTTTCACCGCAACGACTTGTCCGGTTGGCAACAGTGTTTCATAAACACTTGCACACCCTCCAACCCCAATGCAATATTTGGGGTCAAAGTTGTCTGTGGCCCCAACTATTTCTTCATGAACCCTTTTCCCATCATGATTCAATGCTGCAAAGAAAACTTCTTCAGTTGGTATTTCCTTTGGTTCATTCACATTCTTCTCTCCTTTTTGGCGAATCAAAAGTATCCCAACAATGATTAACAAAACAATTACTGTGCCAGAGGTAGCTACTATAACTGAAACTATTACAACCTGATTATTGCTAGGTACAGGACAAGGCTTCAAACTAGTGTTGTTGCCGCACAAGCCTTTATTATTCTGCAATGCGCCTTTTGGGGCCTCAGTGAAGGCTTTGATGTTGGGGATAGGTCCATCTAATTGATTGTAGGATACATCAATAGATGTCAAGCTTTCCAAGTTTTGGATCGTGGATGGTATTGGGCCAGAGAGATTGTTGTGGGACAAGTTAAATGTCTCTAACATACGCGAATATCCCAGCTCCTGAGGCAAGCGTCCCACAAGTAAATTGTGACTTAGATCAAGACTTGCGAGAGATTTCAAATTCCCAATCTGGAATGAAAGATTCCCACTGAATCTGTTCATTCTCAAGTTCAAGTGCCTCAGTTTTGAGCACTGTCCCAGTTGAACAGGAATTGATCCGCTTAGTTTGTTGCATGCAAGTTCAAGTTGCTGAAGGTCAGACAGCCCTCCGATTTCTGCAGGAACTTCCCCAGAAATTGTATTGCTGTTCAAGTTCAGAATGTATAAAAAGTTTAGACGTCCGAGCTCGTTTGGAATTTTCCCTTCTAGAAGATTGGAAGAGAGGTCAAGTTCACGCAACTCAGTAGCTTTCCCAAGTCCAGGATGTAGCTTACCTGAAATTTTGTTGTTTGAGAGGTTCAACGAAGCGAGTTTATGACACTGTCCCCAGTCTCCAGTTATCTTTCCCACAAACATGTTGTTGCTCAAGTCTATACGGTATAAGTTTGGGTATATTCCGAATTCTTCTGATATATTTCCTGTTAGTAAATTACATTTGAGTGAAACTTTGACCAAACTGCTGCAATTTCTCAGGCTTTTTGGAATGGATCCACTAAATTTGTTATGAGATGCTACAAAATGGTTAAGCCTTCCACTGGCACATATATTTTCTGGAAGTAATCCAGACAATTTGTTGCCTTCAAGTTGCAACAACTCCAGCTCGGTTAGATTGTTGAATAATCCATGAGGAATGGAACCATTCAAGCTGTTGTTGGACAAACTTAAGTGTGTAAGGCATTTTAGCTTTCCAATGGATGCAGGGATTGATCCAAGAAGATCGTTGTCATCAAAGGAGAGAGCAACAAGAGATTCAAGTTGTCCTACTTCTTGAGGAATGTATCCATTTATATGGTTTTGGCCAAGGTCTAACATGGATAACATGCTCAAGTTTCCAATAGATGCAGGGACTGAGCTAGTCAGATGGTTATCGTCCAAACGAAGCTCGCCGAGAGAGTCAAGTTGTCCTACTTCTTGAGGAATATATCCATTTATATGGTTTTGACCAAGGTTCAGCTTGGATAACATGCTCATGTTTCCAATAGATGCAGGGATTGAGCTAGTCAGATTGTTTTTGTTCAAACGAAGCTTGAGGAGAGATTTAAGCTGTCCTACTTCTTGAGGGATGGATCCAGAAATATCGTTGTTGTCCAGAAAAAGGTATTTTAAACTTGTTAATAGGCAAATTCCAGATGGAATATTTCCGGATAGATGATTTCCACTCAAGTCAAGGTAGGTGAGGCTAGAGAGGTTACCAATATGAGATGGAATACTTCCATAAAGGCTGTTGTCATACAAATCAAGTTCAAGTAACATACTCAAGTTTCCAAAAGATGCAGGGATTGAGCTAGTCAGTTTGTTTTTGTTCAAACAAAGCTTGAAGAGAGATTTAAGCTGTCCTACTTCTTGAGGGATGGATCCAGAAATATTGTTGTTATCCAGATAAAGGTATTTTAAACTTGTTAATAGACATATTCCAGATGGAATATTTCCGGATAGATGATTTCCACTCAAGTCAAGGTAGGTGAGGCTAGAGAGGTTACCAATATGAGATGGAATACTTCCATAAAGGCTGTTGTTATACAAATCAAGTTTGAGTAAGTTGGGGAACGATGAGAAGCTGAAGTTTTCAAGCGTACCTTGAAGATTGCTGCTTGGAACGGTTATATTAGTGACACCTCCTTCCTCGTTGCAAGTGATTCCCAGCCATTTGCAGGGGCTTCTACTACCTCCGATTTTGAAGTTGTCTGAAGAATTTGTTGAAGATGATGTGGAGGAGTTGTGAGGAGGCAAAGGACTCCATGAGGATAGAAGAACAGAATGTTGTATTGGACTATCAAGGCTGTCCTTCCATTTGAGAAGGGCCCCCATTTCATTTCCTTGTTGTGCAATTGCTTCTGCAGAGGAAGAAGGAGCTAGAAAAATGACGATGATGTTAATAGAAGTGAATAAGATTAACCTTCCAATCTTCTTGGTGATTAATATCTTGAGTAATGGTTCCATTTCTAGGGAATGTTAGATGGAAAAAAAAGCTTTGGAAGATTAGTGTTTGCAAATGACTTTCCCAACTCTGGATTCTTTCAAAACTTTATTATATAGTTTGGAGGTATAATGCTCCAAACAAAATTGAAATTTCAGGTGTCTGACCCACTAGAGAGTGTCTCCAACAAATTATTCTGTTGGATACATAGCCGCCCATACCAACATTATTCATTAATATTCTATTCATAAACCCATTTGATAAAGGAACAGATAGGATTATTTTGTTATTGAATATAAGAATTGGAATCTCATCTTCTTTTTAAACTACTGTGACCTTATAATATATGGTTTTATGATTCTATGTTACCCAAAAGCGTGCAGATATATTTAAGGAAAATAAAGAATATACTGTTATTAATATAAAAAAGACTCATCGAATATTATATATATATATATGTAATACAGCGAGAAGGAAAAGAATCCGCCTTTTTTTCATTTGTCATTCTTTAATCAGAAAAGATAGAGGGTATCTTATGACTACTTAGTTGTAAAGCAGCTAAAAAACTTTGACTGTTAATGGTGTGCTAAAGCTACTTAGTTGGTCAATAAATGATTTTAAATTCATCAGTGGGAATTTCGTATTATTTCTACAGTGTAGTGGAAATAAAATAAGTCCACCATATTCAAATTAATGTCTTTTTGTTGATACTTTGCTGTTAGAAACTACATTGTGTTTGCAATTAAGGAAGAGAAAAGAAATTTGCAAAAAACTTTAGCTCAAACTAGAGGAACTAAAGAGTAAAAACAATAGTAAAAAGAAAGAGAACTGTGAGATCAAAGAACCAACATACGCATTTACTAATCTGGTTTTTTAAACACACATACAAAAAAATACAAAAAACAAACAGTAACAGCATGTGCTACATTACCTAACATGTCACAACCTTACTCATTTAATTGTTTGCAGCTTTTTTCAACAAAACATCTCATAATTCTTGCCTAAATTATATAACAAAAAAGGAAAATATTAAGTTACATTTAAACCAAAGAACTACTACATGAAAACTAAAACAAAATCAGCCAAGAGCTCATGAGCTGCTAGTTAGGCTTTTCTGCACCAACGGGTGCTGCACTGACAATTTCTTTCTTTTCTACTTAGCCATTATCTTACTATCTAAAAATACCATTTAGCCATTATCTTACTCTCTAAAAATACCATTTCTAACACTCCTCCTTGGTATTTTTAGAGGTAACATCGTGAAGAGTTCTCAATAATCTATCCTGGTTTTTGACAAAAACTTTGAGAAGATTTCTCAATTTTAGAAACCAGATTTGATTCAGCAACTTTTTTCACCATTTGGACTTTCAAAGTTGAGGCTTCATGCCTCTTTTCCTCGATAGCCTATTTGAAGGATTTTAAAATACAATTTTTTTATTTTAAAGCAACTTTAGGGTTGATGACATTTAAAAACTCTCCATGAAGTTTTCCTCTTGAAGTTAAATCCAAGGCACCAAAAATTTGTTGCTTGACACCTTTAGCTACTTTAATGGTTGATTTCTTCTCTTCAACAGCATCTCTTTTAACTTTCTCATTCAAAGAATGCGCATGGTTTTTCTTTACCTTTTCCAGCTCACTGGCTGTCCACTTCAACTCAGTTTTGAGTTGGATCATTGCATTCTTTGTCTCTAGAAGTTGTTCTTCAAGCTTTTCTATTTTTCTTTGTTGGTTCAAGAATAATGTCTCTGCTTCAACAGCCTTGCAAATCAGTTTTTGCTCGAAATAATTGCAAATATAATCACCAAACTCTTTGTACAAATGTTGTGATTAATCATCAGCTCTTGTTGTCATGGCAATGAGCTCATTTTCTTCCAAATCTACAACAAAGTTTGTGTTTCTCATTGCAACACTTAACGACTCGTTTCCTTGAGGATCACTTATAATACACTTATTGTTGGAGAAATTCACAGGGTATTGTTTCTCCAACATTTGCCCAACATTTAACAAATTCTCAGTGATTTCTAGAACCTAGTGCACATTAGAAATAATTTTCATACTTGTTGGAGTTGTGACAGCAGCATCTCCTCTTCCAACAGCATCCACAAGTGCTCCATTTCCCAACCTAACTTTTAAATGATCATTTCTATCTAATCTCATAAAGTGTTGCTCATTGTGAGTGATATGATTTAAGCATCCACTATCAATCAACCATTTGGCCTTGTTGCTGCCCATTTTGACACTAAATGCAACAAACAGGGTTTCTAATTTTTCAAGAGGCTCATTTGGCACTTGAACTTGATTGGCCTATTGAACTTGCTCTCTTTTGTTCTTGCACACTTTATCAATATGTCCAAATTTTTTACAAAACTTACACTGCACATTTGGCCTAAACCATCAATATTTTGCTTCATGGCCTTCTTTTCTGTAATGCCTACAATGACCAAATTTCCTTCTTTCTCCTCTTTGGCTTGAGCTTTCTTTGCTTTTTTCTCTCTTCCCTGCATAACCTTCTTTATGCTTTGCCATCAAGGCAGTCTCACTCTCCACAACCACATCTTCTCTGCAAATTCTTCTTTGCTCAGTTGCTTGCAAGGCATTTATGAGTTCCGAGAGACTAATTTCACCAAAATCTCTTAATTTTTCAAGTGAGGAGATCTTGGCTTCAAATTTCTTGGGCAAGCTAACAAGAACTTTCTCCACCACCCTCTTGTCTGGAAGTTCCTCTCCAAGAACTCTAATTTGATTAACCACCTTTAGAATTCTCTCTGTGAAGTCACCCGCCTTCTTGGTTTCTTGCATTTTAAGTGTTTCAAATTCTCTCCTCAAGTTGAGAATTTGTATTTGCCTTGTTCTTGCACTCCTTTGGAACTCTTCCTTGAGTTTGTTCCAAGCCTCATTTGCTGTAGAATAGGTCATTATCCTAGTAAAAATCACATCCGAGATAGATACATGAATGGTAGCCAAAGCCTTGTATTTCTTGTCAATGACAACTGTCAAGATACAGTGAGTAATAACTGTCCAAATATATCTGTAATATATTTATGAATTATATACCATATTTAGCCTAGAATATACTGCTATAATTAGGGGATATTATTTGTAGGGGTGTACGCGGGTTGGGTTGGCCGAGTTTTAAAAAAAAATCAACCCAACCCAACCCGCAAAGGTAATAAACCCAATCCAACCCAACCCATAGAGTGCGGATCGGGTTGGTCGGGTTGGTCGGGTTAATTCATCTTTAATTTCATCTAAATTA
>QANX01003785.1:0-26888 GCA_003254975.1 Ochetophila trinervis
TTATTATCTTTAGTCGACCTTTTTATTAATAGTTCTAGTATAATTGGAACAAATCCCCATCTTGATGCGTTGTCGCCTAACATTAAATTTAATTATTGAAATTATTAAAATTTATAGTTTTAGTAGGTTTCGATCCAACCCCCGAATACTATACCGATGTTCAATCTAAGTACTGTCTTATTAAATTAATTAAAATTAAATTAAACAAAAATAGAGTTTTGATAATTATCAAAATTAAATGGAAAGGAAACTAAAATTAAACTTAAAAAATAATAAATTGGAAAGATCTTGATTCAGAGTAATTCAAATTACTAGTTTTGCAATTGATTACATATACTAAAATTTGTATTTCAATTTAGTATTGATAAATGGTATGCCCAATTTATTCTATTTTTTCTTTAGTATTAATTAACCTAGATACGATCATAGACTAAATTTCAATTCTGAAATGTCTAGAATCAATATAATTCAAATTAATTAAAAAAAAAAAACATTAGTGAACAAAAGAGAAATCAAATTTAGACAAGCACTATAAACGTTGTAAAATTTTAATCTAATTTATGCACTTCAAAAATGAATAATGAAAACTGAAATCGTAATCATAAAAGTCTAATTGCTACTAATGTTAGAATCCTAATACAATTAAGATTTAATCACTTAATCAAATCACACATAAAAATAATAGACTCTGTCATAATTATATAGATTTAAACATCAAATAATAAAATTGAAAAAATATAAACTAAATAATTGAATTGATAACAAAAAAATTAAATCTCACACATATTCAACTAGTAATAAAAAACTCATACCTAAAAAGAAAAATAAACAACTCATTGTGGAGAGAAAAACCAAATTACAAGCTTCAAAATTGTCTAAAGGCTTCTAGATCCCTTCCTAAAAAAAATAAACATATTTATATTTAAACTTAGAAATAACGACCCACAAAAGCATGCATTTACGAATTGACAATTATGTCAAGATAGGCACCTGACACAGAGCCCTGATTACACGTATGAAATGTGAAGCCCTTGACATTGCACCTATTATTGCATATGTTATGTGCTGTCTATTTGCTTGGTCATTTTTCAAATTAGCTATTTTGTTCATATTTCATCTTTTTAAGCCCGAATTTATGTAAAATACTATATAACACAAATTAAACTGTTTTGAATAAACAAAATATATTAAAATCAATGTTTAAATGCACTTTAGTACATTTTAAAATTGAATTTGTTAACATAGGAGTCTCTACAACTAATTTGTGTAATTGATACTTTGTAATTTGAAAAAAGTTACACTTTTGTCAAATTTATTTAAATTAATAAATTCGGTTAACTTAGATGTCACGCGCACAATAAATTACTCTCAAAATTAGTTTCTTCATTTTTAATTGAACAAAAAATTAAAAAAAAAAGTCATAAATGAATATAAAAAATTCTTTTATGTTTTTTAATTTTTTTAATTGTGGTACAATAATAAATAAATAAAATCAATTTTGAATGTCACGTGTTGTACACGTAATTTATAAGTTGATAGAATTTGTCAATTTTAACTAAATTTAAAAAATATGCAACTTTTTTAAAATTATAAAATATCAATTGTACAAATCAATTGTAAAGACCTTTATGTGAACAAATTTAATTTTAAAAAATAATAAAATCCATTAAAACCTAAAATCAATTATATAATTTTATATAAATTAGTTCCTATCACTTCTTTATATAGCACTACCCAGTATCCATTTATCAATTAAAGACTAAAAATGAAATGAAAAAAAAAAAACTGTTAACAATTTCGCAATATCATCTCATTTAAATTCATAAATTCACATCATTCATTTTTTTCCATAATTAATTTGAAATTAACATGATTTAGCAGAAGCTCTTTTTCTTATGAAAGTTGGTATATTATACAGAAAAAATTATAAAATATTTATTAGAAAAAGGAGTCATTAGCAGCTTTTCCTTCAACACCNGGGGCAAAGTCACAACAATGAAATCCAAATACTCCCACTTTATCTTTTTGAAAAAGAAAAAAAAATGGATTCATTTCAAAATATTAGTCATAAAGAATATACGTACTCTGAAGTTAGAAAGTAATTGAAAGTATAAGGGTACTTTTAAGAGTGCACAAAAAAAAATGTTGATGTAAAAATTAACTGTCAAAGAAAAAAAAAAAATTGATCCTGCAAAATAATAAACGCTGTTAGAAAGCTTTAAGAGTGGAAGTTTTGTGCCGATCAAAAACTCTTCAACAGTCAAATTATAAAAGCATAATAATGCTTATTTAATATCCTAGCATATATTTTCGTACTAAAATTATGAGTTTATTTCCTTGTATGATTAGGAAAAATCATTTAATGGAACTAAAAAATCGGCCCCAATTTTAATGTGCTATAAACCACATGGCTTTAAAGATATTAGCGCTATGTCTGCCCCGACTCCTCGAATATGTTTCTTATTTCAAATGTCGATCTGAGTATTTAAGAATGATGAATTTCACCTTCACAGCCATAGTGAACACATTTTTCTTTTCTCCCTCTACCAAGGACAATCAAACAAATTTAATTCCTTTTTCCAATTTAGATTACCTCATTGTTGAGGTGGCAAATTGTTATTTGGAATAAAGTTGAATCTCGCAAGTACCATCTTAATTGTAATTTGTGATAGGTCATCCATGCCTCCGATGGAATTTGCGCAAACGAGCATAAAAATTTTAATCAAGAGGGAGATTTGTCAATATAGAAGAATTCAGGGGCCAAAGTGAAAAATAAAGAAAATAATATTGTTATAGAAGCATCTATAATACACAATTGTGAAAGAGAAAAAGCCAAAGAGTATTTTTTTTTTGGGTAATAATAATAAAATAAATAAAAAACAAAAAAAAAAAAANAAAAAAAAAAAACACCCAAAGAGTCGATCGTCCAAAGAGAGACGGAGTCGTCATTTGTGCCGAATGTACATATAGGAGGGCGGTTTGGTCGGTCGACTGTGGCCGCCACTTTGAGACCGAAAAGCCGAACATTTTTTTCTTACATATTCAATGACCATCCTGCCCCCGTTTTTGTCCCGAATTTCAGAATAGCTAGCTATTAATGGACATCTTAAAGTTTTTTTTCCAGGAAGAATTAATGGACATTTTTTTTTTGGTAAATAAGAATTAATGGACATGAGTGCATACAATACAAGCTTTAAAGTTCGTACATTTATGATATTAAAATGTTTTTAAATGTAAAAAGTGGTTTTAGCTCCTATTTTTCTTAATTATTAAGCTTTTTTTTTTTTGGCATTTTGGCCTTTATATATATATATTTTTTTTTTTTACTTTGATCATTTAACTATTCTTTTTTCTATGTTTTTAGCAGTTTTAAGGCATGTAAAACTCCTCAAACTTCAAATTTTTTTGCACTTTAGTCTTTTTTTTTCCCTTAGTTCTTAACAGTTTTGGGGCATATAATACTTTTACTGCAACAAAAAAAAAACGAAATTACAAAATTAGATAACTTTAAAAGACCCATTAATATTGTATTAACTGTGTTGTATGCTTCAAAACGGCTAAACAATTAAAAAAAATGTTAAAAGACCAAAGTGTACAAAAATTTAAAGTTTAAAGATCAAAATGCAAAATCATAATAATTAAGAGGACATATGTGCTAAATAGTTAATAATATATAAAAAAGTTTAAAAATTTATGCAAAGGAAAATTAAAAAGGTTTATTTATAAACTTATATTTGATAATTTATAAATTTTTAAAACTCACCTAATAGGGGATTATATTTATTGTGCAAATATTAAAGAAAATATATAAATGTACTTTAGTACTTTATAAAATTGAATTTGTTCACATAGATATCTTTACAATTAATTTGTGCAATTGAAACTTTCTAAATTGAAAAAAATTGTGTTTTTGTCTAATTTAGGTATAATTTAGTTAAAATTAATGAATTCTGTTAATTTAGAGGCCACATGCATAGTAAATTATCTTTAAAATTGGTTTCTTCATTCTTAATTGTACCAAAAACTAAAAAAAAAAAAACCATAAATGAATTTCAAATTTTTTTCATATTTTTTAATTTTTGATATAATAAAAAAAATTAATTTTGAAGGTAACTTGTTATGCATGTAATTTTTAAATTAATAAAATTTATCAATTTTAACTAAATTGGACCTAAATTGGACAAAAATGTAACTTTTTTTTTAATTTAGAAGGTATCAATTGCACAAATTAATTTTAAAAACTCTTATGTGAACAAATTTAATTTTAAAATATATTAAAATACATTTAAATTTAAAAAATAATAATAAAATATGAGAAAATTGATACTAAAAAATGATGAGATGAAAGATAGTAGATCTATTTTCTTGGATTTTCAAAAAAAATGTTTTTTCATATTTATTTTTTTCCTTCATACTTTGAATTATGAACTATTATATAAAAATAGTAATTTTATCATTGTTTTAATTAAATAAATTTTAGTTAATTTACTGTTCAAATAAAAGATAAAAAAAAAGTATTTTACAATATGAGATTATATAGTACTTTAAAATATTTACAACCAAATCTAAATAAGATCCAATAAAGCAATACCACCTAATTGAGCTGGTAAAGGGGTCAGTGATGATAATAAATAACCTCTTTTTGTCTATTCTTTCATGTGGAATAGTGGCTTCACATGGCATTTGGCATAGGAATGAGAGGAATAATAAGAAAGAAATCACATATAATTGGCAGCAAAAGACAACATTTTTATCACAAAGGGAGATCAAGCTGCATTTGGGTTTTTGGGCTATCGATCTAGATCAATTTGGGAAGCAATAAGAAAATGTGATTCTCATTTTTCTTTTTCTTTGGTATTATGGCATCTAAAATCTCATGGGTTTTCTCAGTTTTAAATTGGAATAATTTACTCAAAAGAAAATTGGAAATAATTTACTGAAATTTTCAATAATTATTGATATTCAAACTTTTGATAAGGAAAATGGAAATTTTTCAGAAATCGCTGTTCCATGGAGGTGGGATTACTGATTAAAAAACAGAAACAAACAAAAGGAAAAATAAAATAAACAATTTATTCAACCAAAAAAATAAAAGGATTTATCATTTCGGCGTATGATTGTAAATAAAGCGAAATCTGGAGGCAGAAATGGAGATATTCTCAAAGTTCCGTCCCTACCAATTCCTGATTGGCTGTTCAGGGCCCACAAGGTGGGGTCCCACAGGGGACTAAAGTGGAGTCCTTTTGCCACTCACTTGTATATATACTTTGGAATCTCTCTCTCTCTCTCGCGCTCTCTCTCTCTCTCTCTCTGTCTTTCAAAAATTTGCTACCTTTGTTCGTCGTCTTCATCATCAATCTCCAATTTCTGTTTCTGTTTCGTTTTTTTTCAGAAGCAATTATAGAAAAAAGAAAAATCCAAAGCAGACCAAATTGATCACAACTTTACCAGGCAAGCAAATCAATCTTTGTTTATTCCCGTTTCCTCTTCAAACTGTTTGTGTTTTCATTTTGTTTTCTGAATCATATACATGAAAGTTGATTGCTTTTCTGTTTCTGTCTTTATTTATTTTCTGCTGTGATGAAACGAGCATCTAGGTGTGATCTTTCTGTTTTGATGATTTATGGGTATGATACAGAGAGAATTTTGAATTTATATATTACTCTCCCAAGTTTATTTAGTCGATGTGCTCTTGATTAGATTAGCTCACATGCAAATTCTTAAGTGAAAATCATTGTTTTGTGCTTTTGAACTTGGTTTTCAATCCCATCAACTATGATCTGAACCCTCTCATCTTTTTTTCTATATGCTGCTGATCTTTGATCCTTTCTGGGATTTCAATCTCAGTTTTTATTTGTTTATACTTTTTGCAGTCTATTTGAGGAAATATTTAGAAGAATATTTGGTGAGGGAAAGTTGTTGTTGTGTTTCTGATTGCACAATTTTCTATTTACTTTTTGAGTATAAAACTAGCAATCTTGGGCTGTTTTTCTCCCCCGCAAAACTCCTTTTTCTGGCCCCGTTTGATGGCATCATGGCACTTTTAGTCACTGCTTTGAGATTTTTCTTTTTTTTTTTTTTTTGTCTAAAATAAAATAAATATATTAATTTNTTTTTTTTTTTTTTTTTTTTTTTTTTTTTTTTTTTTTTTTTTTCTGGGAAGGGGTTAGGTGGAGATGAAATATTTCAATGCTGCTGTTTAATTTAATGAGCAATAAACGAAAAATGCTGCTTTAATTTGCTAGCAACCTTTTTCCTTTTTGCAATAAAATTGCTATATAACTTATTGATATTGTTTAACGTTTTTGTTAATGAAGAATTAATTAATTTAAAAAAAAAAAAGATTGTTATTATTACTTATTGAAATAGGAATATGCAAAAATGTTGTTGGTAATGAAGACACTGTTTCCCATCTTCTAATTTTTATATCATATCAAATATAATCAATGGTTAATGGATTCCTTAATTATTCTTCAAATCACGAGAATATCCTTTTGCTAAGATAGTCTTTGTGTGTAATTATAGAGTACTAGATGGTAATTGTGCTTCTATAATTTTATTTTATTTTTTATGGAAAAAAATAAAAACGTAAGTGGAGAAGATAGAGCTAGCTGTTCACGCGCTTTCACTTTTGGAGGAAAGATAAACTAAACCCCAATTAGATAAGCCAATGAGCAAATTCTTTTCACCAAAAAAAGAGAAACTGTGTGCGTGAGCACGCCCTGCGAGTGGGTTCCACTTACTGTTTTAACCTTTTTTTTTTATTGTGTATTTGCAATTTTGCTAAAATAACTTTCTCATTTTTTTACCCCTCTGTTTTTCTAAATCATCAACAACATTTATTTATTTCTGGCAAAATTTGATTTGCTGAGCTTTTCACTGTTACCTTTATGTGGGACCTATTAGCTACCAATGGTCCAGATGCCACCTTCACATATCTTTTTTTTATTATATATTAAATATTATATAGTTTTTCATAAAACAATATTTGAATCCTATATTACTTCTAAAATGCTGCATTTGGTTTTTTAAAATTATTTGGTCAGTTTTTAGAAAATACTTTTTTTCTTTCTTTTTTCTAAATAAAACTTAGCATTTTATGTTTAGTTTAATGAAGGCGTGATGTTTCAAATACAACCAATAGATTAAACAAAATAAAAATAAAATAAAAAATTATTTTGGGTCCCACTTAGATGGTTTTCCACATGATACATTTGTAGATCAGGGACAATATGCCAGCTGATTTTGGATCATATGGTTCTGGTTATATTATAACATAATTCAATCAAAAGCCACTAAAGACATTTTTTATTTTTCTTTTAGATCTGAGGAGTTATAATTAAGGTTCCAATTCCAATACGGGGGAGGGGGGGAATATTATCAAGTAGGTTTTGAGCAAAAAAAAGAAAAATCAATATCATCATCACAAAGCCCATAATGGCCCATTTGAATTTGATGAGTGACTTTACATCATTGCACACATGCGATACTCATTCTCAATTTCATTTATTTTTTTATTTATTGCTTTAAATTTATTATAAAATTTTAATTAATTTAAGTAAAAAAAAAAAAAAGTTAAAGCCTTGGTAGAGCGTGGCGGGGTAGGTGGCAGCTAAATGTTTGATTCTTTGTTTGGGGAAAAGTGAATTAGATTTAGTGAGTAAGTGACAACTAGGCTATATGGGCCCTGAGGAACAACCGGTCGTACCAGATAACTTTTAGGAAGAAAAGGACAATGACGTAATATTTCAAGAATCTATGTGCTATTAGCCTATGACTTTGATGGCCTACCCATCTTTGGTTACCACGGCAGGTGATTTGTCTTTTTTGTTACAAATATTTCAAAGCTGACTAGGACACGGTCTTTTCCACTCATATTACGCAAATACCCTTATTCTTTAATTTATTCCACTATTTTTCCGTCTTTGTCATGTATTTGCAGAAATATCTCGTAAATTTTCATTTCTTATGTTCTACTTTGATTTGTGGAAGGGGGTAGAAGTGTAAAATAATTTAGAATTAAATAAAATGTAACTGTAATTTCTAAAAATATAAAGGAATTATTATTGTTGTTGTTCTTATCGTTGTTATATTATTGTTATCATTGTTATATTATTGTTTTTGCTATTGTTCTTATTTTCCTAATTAGTTTTAGTAAACAAATCACAGAGGCTGAAGGAAGGTGAACATTATGGCAGAAGAAACGCAAGTGGGTGTAGAAATCCCTGTGACAAATACTGTTGAAGATGCTGAGGGCAATGCTGATGCCATTAAGGTAAGCTACAAGCTTTTTTATTTTTTTCTTCTTTTGGCTAAATTCAGTCATTCTCCTGTCTATAATTTGCTTATAGGCAATGAGAGGTATAATCTGAATGGGTCAAGTTTAGAACTTTACACAGATAATGAACTGGAATATGTGCATTTCTTTTTTACTCACTATATAGCCTAGGCAGCAAATCTTTGTTTGAAATTCTCATACTTAATAAAATCCACATTTGTTATTGAAAAATTCATATTGATTATCTTAGATTGTTTATATTGCTATGAGCTATAATTTTTTCTCGAAAATATACATCAAATGGGTTTAAAATTAAGTGTTGCATCTGTTAGTAAGCCTGAAAATTATTTGGCTGCATTTTCTTATTGATTGTATTGGAAGTCAAATAGTAGAACACCGAACCTTTAATTAGTTATGCATGCTTGGATGTGCAGCGAACTATGCGAGTCCAATGATGGGGTCGATAAATTTTTCCAGATTTATTTGCAGTTTGATATTGATTCTGAAGACCTTATTGCAGGTAATAAATGGAGAATTTCCAGCAGGAGGAAAGCAAGGAAAGAAAGAAGAGGAAGAAACCGCCTTCGATGGAGAATTTATAAAAGTTGAAAAGGAATCACTAGATGTGAAGGATGGTTCTCATACTGCTGAAATAGAATCTGCAGAGGACAAAAAATCATCTGTTCTTGAAAGAAGCTCAAGCAATTCAAGCAGAGAATTACTTGAAGCTCAAGAAAAGGTAAGAGAGCTTGAAGTTGATATTGAGAGATTAGCTGGAGTATTGAAGCATTCAGAGTCAGAGAATTCTCAGTTGAAAAGTGAGGTCTCACTTACAAAGGAGAAGCTAGAAGAAAGCGGAGCGAAATATGAAGATCTTGAACTCAAGCATAAGACATTGCAAGAGCAGATCATCGAAGCCGAAGAGAAATACAGTTCTCAGCTCAGTACATTGCAAGAGGCATTGCAAGCTCAAGAGGTGAAGCACAAGGAGTTGGTTGAGGTGAAGGAAGCATTTGATGGTCTAAGCCTCGAGATTGGGAGCTCAAGAAAGCAGATGCAGGAGTTGGAACAAGAGCTTCAGAGTTCTGTAAGTGAGGCTCAGAAGTTTGAGGAGCTGCACAAGCAAAGTGGATCACATGCCGAATCTGAGACTAAGAGGGCCTTAGAGTTTGAGAAACTGCTTGAAGTTTCAAAATTGAGTGCCAAAGAGATGGAAGATCAGTTGGCTACCCTACAAGAAGAACTCAAGGGTCTGTATGACAAAATCACTGAAAATGAAAAGGTCCAAGAAGCACTTCAGTCTACAACCGCAGAGCTTTCTGCAGTCCAAGAGGAGCTTGCGATTACAAAATCTCAGGTGCTCGACTTGGAGCAAAGACTCTCTTCAAAGGAAGCTTTTATCAATGAGCTGGCTCAGGATATGGACCAGCGAAAGGTTTCGGAATCTCAGGCAAAGGAAGATATTTCGGCTCTTGAAATTTTGGCTGCTTCAACTAAAGAAGAACTTCAAGCAAAGGTTGCTGAATTGGAAGAAATCAATTCAAAGTTGCATGAGGAAGTAAGTGCAAAGGAATTGGTTCAAGCTGCACTTAAAAATCATGAAGAACAAGTCTCAGCTGGGCAAGAGGAATTGGCTAAAGTGGTTAGAGAAAAAGAGGCTCTCGAAGTAGCTGTGGCAGATCTGACCAGTCATGCAGAGAAGCTGAAGAAGACGTGCAGTGATCTCGAGGAAAAATTGAAGGATTTGGATGATAATTTCTGCAAAGCAGATTCTCTTTTGTCTCAAGCTTTGTCAAACAATGCGGAGCTTGAACAGAAGTTGAAGTCTCTAGAAGATCTCCATACCGAATCAGGAGCTGCTGCAGCAACTGCCACACAAAAGAATCTTGAGCTTGAAGATATTGTCCAATCTTCAAATGCAGCTGTAGAAGAGGCAAAATCACAACTGAGAGAGTTTGAAACACGCTTTATAGAAGCAGAACAAAAGAATGTGGAGCTTGAACAGCTGTTGAATTTGGTAGAACTCAAGAGCAATGATGCTGAGAGAGAACTGAAAGAATTTGCTGAGAAGGTATCTGAACTTAATACGACATTGGGAGAGGTTGAAGAAGAAAAGAAAAATCTGAATGGTCAAATACATGAATACCAAGAGAAAATAACCGAGCTGGAATCGTCCTTAAATCTGTCAAAGTCAAGGAACTCAGAGCTTGAGGGGCAGTTAAAGATTGCCACGGAGAAATGTGATGAACATGAAGAAAGAGCCAGTATGAACCACCAGCGGAGCCTTGAACTAGAAGATTTGATCCAGATATCTCATTCCAAAGCGGAGGATGGTGGTAAAAAGGTGAGTGAGTTGGAGTTGTTACTTGAAGCAGAGAAATACAGAATTGAAGAACTCGAAACACAGATAAGCACATTAGAAAAGAAGTATTTGGATGCAGAAGCAGATTCCAAGAAGCACTCTGACAAGGTATCTGAACTTGCATCTGAACTCGAGGCGTTCCAAGCAAGAGCATCGAGCCTCGAAATTGCACTTCAAGTTGCCAATGACAAGGAAACGGAGTTGACAGAGTCCTTGAATATTGCAATAGATGAGAAGAAAAGGTTAGAAGATGCATCAAACAGTTCCAGTGAGAAGCATGCTGAAGCAGAAAATCTATTGGAAGTTTTGAGGAATGAATTGAGTCTTACTCAAGAGAAACTGGAAAGCATTAAAAATGATCTAAAGGCTAGTGGAGTGAGAGAAAGTGAGGTCATAGAGAAGCTCAAATCTGTAGAGGAGCAATTGGAACACCAAGGAAGACTGAGAGACGAAATTACTGCAAGAAACTCGGAGCTTGAACTTCTACATGAATCCCTAACAAGAGATTCAGAGATTAAGCTTCAAGAAGCAATAACAAATTTTACTACCAGGGATTCAGAGGCGAGTACCCTGTCAGAGAAACTGAAGATTCTTGAAGATCAAGTAAAGATGTATGAAGAGCAGGTAGCTGAAGCAGGGCAGAAATCTGCATCATTTACAGAAGAATTAGATCAGACTTTGAAGAAACTGGCTGGAGTGGAAAGTGCAAACGAAGAGCTCAGAGGACAGATCTTGGAAGCTGAAAATAAAGCTTCTCAGTCTCTGTCAGAGAATGAACTGTTAGTGGAGACTAATATTCAGCTCAAAAGCAAGATCGATGAGCTTCAAGAATTGCTAAACTCTACTCTTTCTGAGAAGGAAACGACTGCTCAACAACTTGAATCTCACAAGAGCACTGTTGCAGAATTAACAGATAAACACTCAAGAGCCTATGAGCTTCACTCTACTACTGAAGCACGTGTTGTAGAAGCAGAAACGCAACTGCAGGAAGCTATTCAGAGATTCACTCAGAAAGATTTGGAAGCCAATGAATTGATTGAGAAACTAAATGTGCTAGAAGGCCAGTTAAGATTGCATGAAGAACAAGTTCATGAATCATCTGCTATTTCTGAAACTAGAAAAGTAGAGCTTGAAGAGACTTACTTGAAACTAAAGCATCTGGAAAGTACCATTGAGGAACTGCAAGCCAAGTCAGCTCACTTCGAGAAGGAGAGCAGAGAGCTAGCCGAGGCAAATTTGAAGCTTACACAGGAATTGGCTGAGTATGAGACCAAAGTGAGCGATTTACAAACAAAACTGTCAACAGCCCTTGTTGAGAAAGATGAAACATTTGAACAGCTTCACACTTCAAGGAAGACTATAGAAGACCTAACGCAGCAGCTTACATCTGATGGACATAGATTACAATCACAGGTTTGATGCGAACACTTTGTTAGCTCTTCCATTATTAACGACTTTTCCGATTTCTGTCTCATAAGTTTTATTAAATGTGTGCTTTTTTTTTGCTACAGATATCCTCGATTATGGATGAGAACCAACTGCTTAATGAAACATATCAGAATACCAAAAATGAACTTCAGTCAGTGATATGTCAGCTTGAAGGACAATTGAAAGCAAACAAATCAAATGAAGATGCTTTAAAGTCTGAGAATGAAAATTTCAAGGTTGAGATTGCTGAGAAATCTTTGTTACAAACTCGTCTAGAAGAGCTTGAAGAACAATTGATGAAAACTGAAGCTCGGCTAAAAGAAGAGGTAGACTATGAATAATTACAAATCCCAACCAGCAATTCTTAGAATAAACTTATTGTTTCCTTTTTTCATCTGGTTGATAGGGTATAGGGATAGGATAAACTTGAAAAATCTGTTCTAACTTGTATTGTACTTGTAGGTTGAAAAAATCCAGGCAGCTGCTGCTGGAAAAGAAGCAGAATTGACATTGAAATTGTCTGAACATGCTATTAAAGTACAAGACAGAAATTTATTAGATGAACAAGTGCAACAACTTCAAAGAGACTTAAAACTTGCCCAAACCTCAATTGCTGAACAGGTTAGTCATTGGTTATAATTTAAAACTTGAATATACGGTTGTGGTTTGCTTCACCTTTATGATGGTCATGACATTCACAAAACTAAGCTTAGGGCTGCAACTTATCAAACAAAATACAAAAAATATGGAGTTTAACAGTGAACTCACTGCACTTTGTGTCTGTAAATCAATAAAACCTGAATTTACGCTTGTGGTTTGCTTCAACTTTATGATGGTCGTGACATTCAAAACTAAGCTTAGGGCTGCAACTTATCAAACAAAATATAAGAAATATGGAGTTTAACAGTAAACTCACTACACTTTGTGTCTGTAAATCAAGTTGCATACTCATTTTATCACCTATTATATTTTCAAAATACTATTAAGAAATCAAAAATGACTAACCTATAAGATTATTTTTATTTAAATTAATCCCAACAGAAAGAAGCAAACTCTTCAAGAAGCTTGGAACATGAAGCCTCAAAAAAGCATTCTCTTGAAGAGCTTGAAGCTAAGAACAATACAATCACACTTCTTGAGAAACAAGTCAAGGAGCTTGAGCAGAAATTGCAGCTGGCCGATGCCAAGTTAACTGAAAAGGTTTTCATTTAACCATCTCCTTTAAATTTCCTTCCCACTTATCTCAACTGGCTTCAAATGTATCAGTTTCACACATATGCATACTTTTTTTTTTGCTCAATCCTTCAGTCTCAATGCTTTTTTGGCCATTGGATTTTTCTCCACAGAAGGAGAATGAACTTTTGTAGTCATGTATGACATTGCAAACATAGAGTTGAGGCTAGAACCCCTTTGTTATCCACCTGAAATAATTACTTATCTCTATAAACAGGGCACAAATCCCCTAAGATCTTATTTTTGCTCCCCTCCCTCTTTTGCTATTTTCATTTTGTGGATTCCCATTTTAATTCTGTTTTAAGATAACAACATGACACTCCTCAAATGTATGATATCTGCTTTGGCAATCAACCAGTCATCCCATAACATCAAAGTCCACAAAAGAAATTTAATTTATTGCATTCATTTAGCTATTCATCCAGCAAATCACGGTACAATAATTTTATCACTCAACCATGTTGCAGGGCGATAAAGGCAGTGCTGCCGAACTGAAGGATGGATTGGATGTTAAATCAAGGGACATTGGATCAACCATTTCAACCCCATCAAAAAGGAAGAGTAAGAAAAAGTTAGAAGCAACAACTGCTCAAACATCATCTTCTTCAGGAAACCATGCCCAAACTGCCGAGTCTTCTCCTTTGATGACTGTCAAGGTCATCTTAGGAGTAGCTCTGGTGTCTGTGATCATTGGCATCATTCTTGGGAAACAATATTAGCTTCAATACCAGTGGTTCTTGGTCAAGGTTTTTGTTCGTGTTTTGTTTTTTTGTGTTTTTGGTTTTTTGTTTTTTTTGTCATATAAATTATGCAGAGCAGTTTTGAAAGCCTGTTTCTATGCTTCCAAGGTAAAGCTTTTCAGGTTGGTCAGGGAACTTGTTTTGATTTCTCTTCGTTACCTGTTTTGAAAGCAAAAATACAGCTGATTCATGTATTATCCATGTTTGTATCTAGTTTTTTGATTGGGTTGCAGTGCTTCAGATTTCTATTTTTTGTAAATCTGTGAATCTATAAATAGATTTGAATCATTTTGGCATTTTTAGAGTTTTTTGTTTTTTTTGTTTTTTTACAATGTATACTTAACAATTTATATGCAACTATTTTCTTGAAATCCAAATGGCTAAGCCTATTTCCAAGATCATATTCTAGATTCAAAATCATTTTATATATACTCCTCACCACAATAATAAATAAATAAATAAACACCCTTTATTTGGATGCATCAATTTTAGGCTGGAATAATCACATTCGTGGAAGCTACGCCACTTGTTTTTCTCCTGTACTTTTCTTCCTCAGTACAAATAGACATATACTCAAGCTGATAGACCACTTCTTCTGCAAAATTGCCATGAAAAGAGTAACATCAGCAAAGTGAATTGTTTTTGGCATCAGAAACAATGTCAAAATACAGTGTTCTTACAAATACCTTTCTGTCTGTGATGGGATAAAGACAGAAAAAGAAAAAGGAAACTTAGGTGCTAATATGGACCCTACTAAGTTTCTTGTCTTAAAAATGCTTGCTTTCCTGCTGATTTTACTGCATTATATGTTCATCATTTCCTCTTTAACCTCCTTCAGTCCACTATAAATCTCATAATCATCAAAACCTGCACATTGACCAAACTTCAGTTTATTGGGTGTCATTTGAAGTGCATATTACGCACAACTTGGTAAAACTAAAACCCAAAATGTTACTGAATAACATCTGGAGAAAAAGAATCTTATAAAGAATTGGTTAATTTTTAGAACTTAGTTTACCTGTTCTCAAGTCTTCAACTTCATCAACTGAGAGTTCTAAGAGCATCGAGTTAACAGAGGGAGGGTCAACTGACATCCAATCTGGATACTCATCGTCTTCTTCTATGTGTATTTGCTTCCCTGCCACCCAGTCTTCAACAATACTATTTCTATCAAATGAAATAGGGTCCATGCTTTCATGGTCTTTGTTCTTGTGAACCCTAAAAGAAAATCAGTTAGAAAAGCAATAACCATTTTCCTGTGTTTGAAAAATGCAAATTGTAGTAGAAATTGGAGCCTATTGATTTATGCTTACATGTGTCTTAGTTGCAAGTTGTAATGGACAAAGATGAGATCACTGAGCCTTTGATGCTCTAGGCAATTCCTTGTCTTATGTAATTGTTCCAAAGAAGTTTCATTCTGTCTAAACTGGAATGAACTACAAGTTTGACTCAGAACACGGATGGCCAACCGTGACAAATTTGGGCAACCACCTCCATATGTAGACCACCATTCAGCTTAGAGAAACAAAAGTATATCAGTTGAACTCAAGCATAATTTACCTCCAAAAGACATGCTAGATTTGACCCACCACTTAGCATACCAACAAGCAATATCTATATGATATAAACTAGATTGATACAAAAGCAAACATGGATGACAGTTCAAAAGTGGTGGAACATATCCATCCGTGTTGAAAGTTAACAAATTATTAATCGCATGAAAATAATACATATCTACTGTATATTATAAGTTGAAATGACTGCAATGAATAGACAAAACATATGGGGCATAGCTTTTCCTCTATGGAACTTATCAGAAATTACCTAGCAAGTGTACAAGAAGCTATGTTATGTTAACAAGACTAACAAAACAATCTAATAAATAGTAACTTACCAGGGAGGAGAGTGTCTCTAGCTCTAATTGCCAACTTCCTCCCCAAATCTCCAACAGCATTTTTGTACAAGCTCATCTCTTTGATAATTGTATCTTGGACTTTTATGTCAGGAATCAATCTCTCTATGCAGTCAAACATCCCAGACATGATAAAGTTGGGCACTTCTCCTTGAATACTATAGAAGAATTTGGGGTTAAGGTAAAAGCCTGCAACATGAAGAGGAAGATGCCAAAACTTTTTCCACCTATGATCAATAATATTCCAATAGATCATATAATCTTCTTTCTTCACAAGTTCTCTCTTAATTATTTCTTTTGCTCGATAAATTCCTGCAAAGACATATCCCATTGCAGCCGTCTTTTGGCTACAAGCAATTCTCAAAACTCGCAAGATTGGACTTGTTAACCGGGTGATCAATAAGCACGAAGACCAAAATGACCGATTTGTTAATGTATCAAACAATTTTAATCCTTCTGCTGTCCTTGAATATTGGGAGCCCATCCACTCTTGTGAAATAACAAAAGACTGCAAATTAAGTTTAAGATCAGCCATCTGTTTCAGTGTCGTGAAGTTTGTAGCAAAGACAAAGACTCCAGGCCTCACAATGTCGATGCCAAAAGTATACCTTCTCATCATATTCAAAATAGCAGCATGCTTGTAGATATATATTGTAACAGATTTAGCCTGCTCAATAATAGAATTTATCCACTCAACTTTTCCAAAATCCACAAGCATCAATTCTATGCAATGAGCTGCACAAGGAGACCAATAAAGGGTAGGGAAAGCATACATCAATCTCTTCCCAGCGACAGTGTATTTCTCTTCACTATTCGTAATCACTTGCAATACATGTTCAACTCCTACTTCTTCCACCACTTGCTTGAGCAACTCATATAAAGCGTCTGCAGAACATAGAATGTTGGAAGCATCCACATATTTAAAGAAAATTGTTCCTTCAGAGCAATATACTGCAAAATTCAGAAAAGTTCTATCTTTCCCAGTGTTCCATTGGCTGGCTAGAATGGAACAACCACTCTTTGCCCAATTTTTTGTGCATCGATCAATATCGTTCCTCACTTCTTTAAATGCATTCTTTAATATCCACCCCCGGAGATCATGGTATGAGGGTGCCAAAACTCCTGATCCTCCGGATGCAATTGCATCAATCATCGGTTGGAAATAAACTGAATCCTTCACTGCATCTAATGGTGCCCCAATTTCATATAAAAACCGACCTATTGCCATATGTATTTGTTGATTGGTTGCCCTTTCCCGTTTAGAATCACGACTAACGTTTCCATCATCCACAGAAACAGAAGAATTTTCATGCATTCCTCTCTTTCTTTTACTTGCATTTGTATTGTCTATCCCAATTTCTTCCTCTTGATTTACCAAAAAATTTGTATTGGGAACATCAATCAGTCTGCATGGAGTATGTTCAAAAAAGGAATTGTCTTTTTCGCCATGAGTAGGTGCTGGACTATCACTTGATTGAGTGCCATTATTAGCAGAATCAGCAACAGTATCTCCCAACATTAGCACCGGTTTCAAATCGAAATCATTGTATACTCCTATCGGTCTCAGCTGGGCACTATTAGCAACTCTATAATCTACTTCAACGGGAACATAAGCTAGATCACCACTCAAATCAGTACAATTATCAATAACACCAGCATCAGAAGCTAACGCAAAAGAATTTCTTACTCTTCCCCTCATTCTTCTCTCTACACTCAAACTACTTATTCCTACATCTTCCCCATTTACTAAAACATCCGAAATTGGCACTTCTATCATTTTATATTCCTCTTGATTGGCTAACGAGTTGTCAATTTCACTAAGACTATGACACCTATTCACAATGCTACGGTTTTTTCTCCTCCTACTCAATACAATCCCACCATTCAAACTCTGCTGCATTTCAATCCGAACATCGGAGGGGACTTGGTCGCAAGTTGGACCATTTCCCTTTCGACCGGCAAGGTGCTCTTTAAGCCTATGAATCCCTCCACCCTGAAACATTTTACCGCAATATATACACTTTTTCAGTTCTACCTTAACCCCATTGTTCTGTTCCCCATTATTGATGAAAACCTGACAATATTTCCAAGCTGGGTCTTGCTTATTTGGGGAAACAGAGATGGGTTCGAAACCCATCAATGACACCATTTTCTCACTACCTTTAAGAATCAAAACCAATCACTATTTAGTTCACTATTCGGTATCAAGAAAAATTGCTGCATGAACTGCAAAACCTATACAAGATCATTTGCATTTGCACTTTCCCTAATGTTAAATATCAATTAAAACCCCTTGAGAAAGTATTAGAAAAAGAAAGAAGGTCTTACTCTTCGTCTGCAATTTTGTCTTCGGTGACTTTTTTTTTTGACAGTCTTCAGTGATTTGAATGCGCTATGGAGTGAATAGAGTTTTTAATTTTATTTATATTTCACGGAATGGCCAAGTGGAAAGGGATTTTTTACTATTAATATACTATTTAATATTATTATTATTTCGTATAAAAAATAATAAAGGACTAAAAAAATGGAGTTTTTTGTATAATTTCTGATTTAGAAGTAAATTTTCAATAATTTTATCACTTAGCTGACCTAATTCAGATTTCAATTTTTTTAATGTATTTATGTCCATAAATATGAAAATGGTTTTTATAGTATTATTCTAACCAATCCTTTTCAAATTATTTAAATCAGTTTAATTATCTTTAACTAAATTAATCCAATTCAATCCAATTGAAATTTTAAATTTATTCGTTTTAATCTTTATAAAGAATTTTTTCTTTTTTCTTTTTTAAAAAAAAAATCTTCACTTATTTTAATCACAAAAGTTACACCAATTTGGATAATCTAAAATACAAGATAAGGCTGATAATTATAAATTTTTAGGATAATCATACAATTAAAAAAAACGATGTATTAGGCTACTATCAAGTATACCTGATAGTTTTTATTTAAAGTATTTAATTCAAAAACTGAAATTAAATCTTAAATAATATTAAAAAATTACTTAAATGGCTAATAATCTAGCTTTTCTGTCATCTAGCTTCTCTCTTATCTAGTTTAATCTCTCTCTCTCTCGCTCATTGTCTCTGTATAGAAGAGATTTCTAACATTTTTTCTCCTCTCTAGCATCATTCTCCCTGATTTAGAAATCCATAAGAGATAAAAAAGAAAAAATACAGTGGGTAAAAATGAAATTGAAGATAAAAAGAATTAGAAATCTAAATATAGGTTCAAAGAAACTGATGGGAATTGTTTTGCAAATCAGAGAGAATGATGCCAGAGAGGAGAAAAAAAAAGTTAGAAATATCTTCTATACAGAGAAAACGAGCGAGAGAGAGAGATGAAACTAGATAAGAGAGAAGCTAAATTATTAGTCGTTTAAGTCATCTACGCCATTTTTTATTATTATTTAAGATTTAATATCAGCCTTTAAATCACATACTTTAAGATAAAAACTATCAGATAATGTTAATTATGGTCAATAATGGCCTAATGCTTATTAAAAAAATTATTATTGAATAAACCGTAAGAGTTATATACATGTTAATACATTAATTTACTGTTCTAGAGCATTCTGAGTAATATATTATCATGTATGTGTTTGATATTATGTTTAAAAGAAATAGTTATTAATTGTATTCGTAGATTTGGTCCCATGATAAAATCATTGAGAATACATTTCCAAGTCAAAAATGTTCTAACTTCCCTGACTACAAAATTTTTCTTTCCCAATTTGTAATCAAAAAAGAAAAAAATAATTATAAATCGCAATTTAGAAAATAAAGTGTTACATTTGTTTCTTTTAAAGATTATTTATGTGTTTAGCTGTTTTATTTTCTTATTATGAATTAACTGAGTAATCAATTCTCTTCATGCTAAAGAGGAATCAATGGTCCCGGTTCAACTGGCTAGAGGATGGCGATAGAAACTTTTAAAGATCGTTCTTTAGTTACAGAGTTTAAGCTTATTAGCCTTTACAATGTGTTACACAAAATTATAGGCAAGAATTTGGATAATAGGCTAAAATGTATTACCAGATATAATGTTTGAAGAGCGAAGTGTCTTCGTTCTGGGTAAACAAATCACTTATGGTGGCGTTCAAAGGTATACACTGTATTCGAAATTGGTGTACAAGTCATAACACAAGTGGATGGCTTTAAAGTTAGATAGTAACAAAGCCTATGATAAGGTCGAATGGCGGTGTTTAAATGCTGTGATGGATCAGTTAGGATTTCATTCCAATTGGATTAATTTAATTACGAATTGTGTATCTTCTGTTACTTTTATTTGATTATGAGAAAGCATCTAGTCAGCAAGTAATCTCCACAAATCTTTGATCAGTTAAGCCCAAATACCTCCATTTCTGTCCAACAAGTAACTGAGCACGACATGGGAGTTTAGTCTAGCTCTCCTCATGATTACTTATTAATTTGGGTTTGGTTGAGTTTGTAGGGGGGATTAAAATAGTGATTTTCCAGTCAATTTCGGGACCGTGTGTAGCGAAAGTTGCAGAGGTGGAAAAAACAATATTTTTCAAAGGCATTGGTTCAAGCCATTACTCTATGACTCGTTTAAAATTACCTTTTGGTTTGCTTGAGAATATTCTTCTAAGTCTAACGAAAAGGTTTTGGTGGAGTAGTATTAGGAATAAGAAAAGGGATTCATTGGTTGAGATGGGAATTCGATTCTTTGCCTTCGTAAATCAAAAGGTGGGTTAAAGTTCCGAAGTTGTCTGAATTTAACCAAGCTAGATCTATTAGCAAAGCAATTTTGGCAAATTCTTAAAAATCCTTCTTCGTTGGCTGTCTAGATGAAATGGTATTTCCTTTTTGTGGAAGCAGCTTTGGAGACTTGGTTTTCCTAATAAAATTAGAAATTTTCTATGTAGTGCCTCGCATGAGATTTTTCTGTGTAAAGGAAGTCTTTTTAAGAGAAAAATTGCAGATTCCAATATTTGTGATCGCTGCAATTTGGATGTCGAAGATGGGGTTCATGCAATTTGGCATTGCAAAGTCTCGTGACAAATGTGGAAGATATATAACGCCATTTTAGCAAAGTTTGAAGGAGTTTAGATTTGGTTCTTAATTTTATTGATATTTGTCTATGGTTGTTGATCTTTTATCAGAAATTCAGTTGGAGCAAATTGCAATTCTAGCTTTGGCTCTCTAAAATAATCAAAATAAGGCTCTTCATGATGGTTGCAGAAGATCTATTTAACAACACTCGTGAATGACGTGTACGCTGTCCATGAGGATTTTAATGCTGTGTTGAGATGGAAATCTCCTGACGAAGGTGTCATAAAGATTAATTCTGATGGTGCTTTCAAGGATCAGTGTTGGATTTCGGGTATTAGGGTAGTTATAATTAGATCTGGTAAAATGATATCCGACACAATAATAAATACAAAACGACATGATAATTTACGGATTTGAATTTCTAATATTGAAATCGGGTTAATATCAGTATCACACGATAAAATACAATAAAAAAACGGGTTGAAATACGTTAACACAATAAAAAAAATATTATTTAATTATTTTTTTATAGTTAATTTTTACATTACTTTTTCTTTTTTTTAAGAAACTATAAAATTTATTTTATTTCACTGAAAATAACAATTTTTATATTTATTTATATATTGATATTTTATTTTAAATTCTATTTTTTATATTTCTTCTATTGGATGTAGAATTTTAGTTTGGTTTATAATATTTTTAAATTGACAATTGTAATGCATATTTTTTTTCTTAGCCACGATAAATATTTAATATAGCTTTAGTTCATAATATTTTACATATTTTGAATTCACAATTATTAATTATGTTGAATTTTAGTATGCTAATATATTTTTTAAAGATGTTTAATTATTTGAATATGTATTTAGGCTTAGTAGACACGAATTAAACACAACATAAATACGGAACGACACGACACGAACACGGTTTAACACGAATGCTTAACGGGTTGGGTTCGGATGAAGAAAATTTGACACGAACACGAAATAACACGCCACGAACACGGTTCGATAAGACAAGCTGCCATGTTACTTGAAACTGAACATGTTTATATATTATTGTTATTTTAAACAATATTATTTTAGATTTTTATTAGTCATTTGTAGAAAGATTTAAGTATTATGTTTGTGTGGTTTGTTATTTTTTTAATATGTATTAAGTATGTTGTTTTAGTTTTTATTTTTGGTTTGTAAAAGGATACAAATATTTATATTTATTTGTGTTTTATTATTTTTTAGTATGGACTATGAAATATAAATAATATATATATATATTTTTAAATAATTTTGAAAATAAGTTTAACATGTTAACGGGTTAGGTAACGGGTTACACAATAATTTTATGAACGGGTTTGAGTTTATATATTTAAACACGAAAGTTTAACGGGTCGAATTCGGATAAAAAAATTTTGACACGAACACAAATAACACACAGCATAAACACGCACGACAAGTTAACAGGTCTAGTTCTAATGGTGATTTTTTTAAGGATGTTGGCTAAGCAATGCCCGTAGCAAGTTTCTCCTTTAGCAACACAATTATTGACGATTCATGAAGCGTGTGTTTTTGCTATCTATCCAATATTAAATGATGACATTCGATTGATAATGCTATCTAGAGAATATCTATTCAAGCATTATTTATTTATATTTTTAATTTAGATAAAATTAAATGTATTTTAATATTTTTTTAAATTATATTTATTTATTAATATAATTATCAAAAAGTTACAATTTAATCAAATTAAATTAAATGTAACGGATTTGCCACATTGACACCTAAAATTCATTTTCACAATCTTTTTTCAAATTACTGAAAAATAAAAAATAAAAACTTCAAAAGAAAAGGTTTCCTCCATGCCTGCCTAGTGATGCTGATAATTTTAGAATTTGTGCCACCATTATATGCTAGTTTTCTGTTGAAAAACTACTAAGATATCTCTATTTTTTGGACCACTGTATTTGAATAAAACTTTAGGTGGTTCAGATAAAACTGACATATATATACATTTAAAATAAATTATTTATAAAAGCAAAAATAAAAAATGAAATGTGAGAGGGCTGGTGAACATGAAACATTATTGAAGCTGCATGGATGAAAAAATCTATAATTTTTATGATATTTTTTTTTTATGCTATGGAAAAAATATTTGCCTCTCAAAAATTTGTAGATATAATTTTTATAATTTCTATCGAAATTTTTAATTTTTTTATTAAAATTTCCATATTAATTTATTCATAATTCGGTAAAAAATTTCATAATTTGCATGAAATGTTCAAAATATCTATGAAAAATTCTGAAATATTTTGAAAATTTTTATAGAAATTTTAAAAATATTTTGGATTTTTTTGAAATATAAAAATTAATATTTTTAATTATTATAAAATTTTAAAATGATACGCTTTCAAATATTACGCATAGGTACAACATGAGTATATTTTTAAAAAATTATAATTTTTTTCTCTTGTTATCAAATTGTAATTATTGTTTTGTATTATTTTTATTTTTTTTTCTTAATTGTTTTATTATTGTTTTCAAATTGTTAAGTAATAATAGACTAGTAGTATAAAATGAGTGAGTTTTGTCATATAGGAGATATTATGTAGAGGAAAAACATAGATTTTTGGTGTAGAACATAACAATAGCAATATTAATAATTAAATGTAATATTATATCAATATGGTTGGCATATTAATAATTACATGCAAAATATCAAAGAGACGTGCTTTTTGATCAATATTTTTTTCAATATGAGAGAAAAAAATTTAATCACTAAAAAATTCTATGTGGCATTAGTCTTATTTAAATAATTTTGGTTTTGTATTATTATGTTAATAAATGAATAATTTATCATTTAATAATAATATTTTTGTTACTGTTAACTAGTTATGTCTCTTAATTATGAGAAACATAATTTCTACTCAATATTATTTCAATTTTTATAGTTAAATTGATAAAGTATTTAATAAATAAGTATATCATGAAGTTTCATTAAAAAATTTCATACTTTCTTATAAATTTATGTCATTCCTTTTAATTTTTTTATCGATATCGATATTCTAATGATATTTTTGTATTTTTAACTTTCAATATTTCTGTTGACACTGATTTTTTCATCCTTGAACTTAACTTTGTCGTAGTTTTTGATACGGCTTCGATTATTTCTTTCTGGAAAACCATTGCCATCGTGAGTTTAGCTAAGATGTTTCACCAAAAAAAGATTAAGTCAACTCATATGGGTCAACTCAAAATTCAAATAAACAAATCAAATTATGTAAATTATTATAATTTGGGGAAATTAAATATGCATATTATCTCTGTTATAAGATTATAATAACATTATCGGCACTAATCTGTATAAACTTTTGATTATTAACATATGCATTTTTTTTATCCATTTATTTATGATATTTATCAATTATCTAAACAACCCAAATTTATTGTGTAATTGATTTTAAGAATCGTAGAATGAATCACGAACTAGGCCTAATATTCAAACATAACAACACTAAAAAAATGGGTCAATAACATCGGTAAACACCAACATTTTAAATGTTTAAGATGACGGACTCAAAATGTCATAAAAGAAGATGTCATATATAGTCTCTAACAAATACGACAGTTAAAAACTGATATTTTTTACACGATTATACTGTTGTATTTAACGATACTGAAACCATCTGAAAGCCACAGAGCAAAACTACACACAATGGACCAATGGCATAACTGACGCATATAACACACTACATGGCCCATATAAAAACGACGGGTCTTGACTAAGAACCGTCGTTTGTATTTTTTATATGCAATACACCGTCGTTATTATAGCTTTCAAAGTTAATATCCGTCTTTTTAGTAGATAAACACCGGTAATTTTGAAACACCAACGTTGATACAAAATTAAAGGACGTCGTACATGACATCTTTGTATTGTAGTGCAAATTGAATAACTCTTTTTTTTTTTTTTTGGGTGAATAATTGGATAACTCTTTTATGTATATCTTGGGGAAAAAAATTAATGGAGAGTATTAATAGTCCACAAGGAAGTATTGAAAAAAAAAAAACAAAGAATGATCCAAGTGAAAAAAACGAGTAATGGTCATCATATTTTGTTCTTTGTATTTATGCTTGAGGGACTGAACGTGCATCTCTCCTATCCCTGCAAACATAATCCAATAGCAAAAATTATTAATTTTTCAAATAAGGGCACGAATTCTAATCCCCAACCCAATGTAAAAATAAATAAATCAAAGTTTAACTATATATAAAGAGAATGCGAGGTTACAATTATATAATATATAAATTATAAAGTTAATATCATATATCTTATCTTAAATACAATTTAACTTTTTCGGTTTCAAAATATTGTCAATATCATTTTAAATTTTAAATAGTCATAATTTAACTTCTCAAATGTATCATTTACACTTTTTAAGATTATATTACTCACATCTATGTAGGAGGTTTAATTTTTAAAACCTAAAGGATTAAACTAAACTTAGTGCAAAATTCAGAGAGTCAGAGAAAGAATATTTCCTAAATTATACTATATATAATACTCCCTGTATTTTATTGATATTCCTACTCAAATGTGAATTACTTTATCGTCAATAAAAACATATTACCTTTTGTCCCCGTAACCGGACACAAAATATCGGCCTACCAGTTTTGAATATTGTCTCAGGATAATGAACTTTGAAAAAAATAACTAAAGAATTACATATTCAATTTCGTACTTATTTTTTTTTAGGTTTTATAAATAATATATTTATAAAGTTGGTTGCAATAATTAAATTAATTTTGTCGAATGGTTAGGAGGTCAAACTGGAGCATCCTTCACTGAACTTACCTTGATATTGACTTGGAGAGAAAAAATTCAGCAAGTGATGGATTTAAATAAAAGACACAATAATTTATTTGACCACAACCATGTACTAATCCATCTAAGCTCATATTTAAAAAAAAAATTAAATTAAATTAAAATTGAATCTAGTACTTTAACATTTTTTTTTTTACGCATAGACAGAAAATAAAGGTGTGTAAAAAAATTGATCAACCGATAAAACCAACAAATTCAATTCAACTTGTTTAGATCGATTATTTTAGTGTTAGTGGATTAGATCGGTTTTGAAAATTAAAAACCAACTATTAAATCGGTTTGGTTCGGTTGCTAAGATCAAAAACCGATACACCAATCCAAAGTAAACCGATTACCTTTTCATTTTTAAAAAATATTTTTTTTTTATTTTATGACTTATCTTTATTGGTAAATTTACTATTTTACTATGAATCTACATATATTCAATCATTTTAATAAAAAATTAGGGCATTATCTATATTCTCTAACTCTCTCTCCCTAATCATTTTTCAAATAAGCATAACTTATTTTTTTAATCATTTATGTGTTAAGTTTTTTAAAAAAAAAATGTAAATTTTTAAACAAAGTTTAAGCTCAATAAGTTTTTGACACCAAAAAAAAAAAAAACTCAAATGTCAAAGATTCAAAAAAAAACTCAAAAATTAAATTTTAAAAAGTCCAAAGAATTATATAAAATGTCCAAGCCAAACCAATTAACTAAACTGATCTAATATAATTATTAATTGGATTTGATTGGATTTGATGTATAGATTGGATCGGATCAAAAAAACAAAATCGATTACTAATTGGATTAGCTATTTCCAAAATAAATCGGTTTCTAACCGATAAACACCTCTAACGGAAAAATATGAGATTGAAATCTACTTATTAAGTCCAACACTGGCGAGAATGTGGAAAGTAATCCACGGAACCAAAATTAAATGTAATACGTAAAAGATGAATTAAGTTTTAAAAAACTAGTACAACTAGATTTTGAATCTAAAATATCTAGCTCCGATATCATACTGAATTACAATTCAGCATCATTTATTTTCAAAATTTT
>QANX01003787.1:0-49303 GCA_003254975.1 Ochetophila trinervis
AATATATCTTCCATGACCAATAATTGCCTCTCTAATCATTAGGGCCAAAGTTCAATTGACTTAATAAGGATTCCTCTTGCAAAAACTAAAAAAAAATAAGAGAGGGAAAATTAATTAATTTAATATGTCCTTTATCTTCCCCACTCATGATTTTTTTTAATCAACGACCCAATGCAATCCAATAAGGAATCATCTTAGGCATGCAGCAGGAAAAGTTTCCCTCTATCCCATTTAGTGGAATCACGAAAAGAAATTATAGTTTCTGGGACTCCCCACCATGGATCCAATAAGATAGACATTGATTTTATTTTTATTTTTCAATGGGATTTTGTATTCCAGAATAATAATATATAAAGTTAGGTTAAGTAGCTCTCTCCACTTCTTTTTCTTGATACCCATATTTGAAAAAAAATATAAAATAAATAATGACCAATCTATTATATGTTAATTTTTTTGAGACAAATGATAATTTAGCATGGTATCAAAAGCCAAAAATCTAAGGCATCTTAAGTACAAAATTCAACAACTCCATTAAAATAAAAAAATAAAAACATATGTAAAAATCTAAAAAGAGCAAAAAAAATAGACCTACATGTGAAAAAAATGTTAATATATATATATATATAAATGCTTAAATTATCATGGAGTGTCAAATAACAATAACATATATATATATATGTATATACATATATATATATATATATTTATATATAGAGTGAAGCTCGTTGACCTGATAATTAGGTATTCATTTATTATATTTTAGATCTCATCAACGGTTAATATTAAAAATTAAATTAATATAATTGGATATGAATTTATTGACATATTAAAACTTTATTTAAAAAAAGTGAACTTCGTTATAATTCAATAATGAATCATAAACATATAATGAAGAGTATTAAAGAAAAATATAAAAAAATACTTAAATTTTTGAAATTAGTAGTAATTTAACAATTCAAACACTATGTGTGAAATAACAAACAATATCATGTTGTGTCAAATAACAATAACACATATATATATATATATGTATATATATATATATGTATTTTTGAGGCTAGGTTAGATCGACCTGATAATTATGTATTATTTTATTAACTTTTGTATCTTATTAATAATTAAGATTTAAAATTTAATTAATAATTAAATATGAATTTATTAACATACTAAAATTCTATTTGAAAAATATACACTCTATTGGGATCCGATAATGAGCCATAAATATATTTTTTAATCTCATAAAGGTTAAAAAAAATAAAAAATAAATAAATTCTAAAACTACCATGTGGTTACCTTAATCATAATATAAACATCTGTATTTTTATATGCAAAGTTTTTGTCGGCATGTATTGTATAATGATTGAGTGCAAAATTTATGCACCTAAACATGGGAAGAGAGAAAAATCTAAAGGAAAAGCTATAATCGGTTCATGAATACGTTCTAGTATACTTTACAATCATATAATTGATGGGCCATAAATTAAACTAATAATATTATTATTTATTTTATCACATTATATGTATATATATATAGTTTATGAATGAAAAAAGCTTGATGGAGGTTAAGATATACTATTTTCTGTGGACCTGAACCATATGTATATCATCATGGCGAAAAGCATATCTTAATCTAGTTCTCTGGTGACTTATTTTAAGAACCCCCAACAACCTTTAGGGGCCAAAGTTTTTCTGTGCAGTATGTTATAATCTTATACCTTTCTGGCCTTTCGGCAAGAACAAGTGAAATTATAGGCCAGGTACACTTTAAGAATGGTTAATTTGTATAAAAAAGAATAAAGCTAATTATAACAAGTTTCACATTGGTTAATTTTCTACAAATTAATTAAGTATATTTTTCCTTCCAATATTTAATGAGGTTATATGAGATATGGCTCTAGACGGGCAAAGTTGTCGCTCTTTCAGCTACTGACGAGGAAAAATGAAAGACTCGAATCGACAGTGAAAAAAATTAAAAAAAATAGTAAATAATTAAATTGCAAGAGATAGACCCGACCAAACATTTAATTCATTTTCGTCCTTATTATATTTTAGCCATGCCTGCTTTCGTCTTTGAGTATAGACAGAAAAAAATGTTTTACGCAGAGTACAACTGTGCGCAAAGCAAGATGATTTACTGAGGAATTCAATAATAGAAGAAACAGTATAAATCTGATCAGCTTCATTCATTAACTTGACCCTCAATAATAGAAACCAACAGTAAAGAATTGCAGAGAGAGGGCTATAGCTAGCCTAGCTGCAGGGCGTGCATCGTACCTCTCCGCATCTCTTACACACAAAAATGAACCCCCCAACCCCATTATAAAGACATGTAGACCATGAGCTTGTGGCACACAGACATCGTTGTGGATTCATATATATATATATATATAAATATACTATATATTATTTAATTTCTCTTACTGATAAACTCATAAGTCATAACTTGGTGAATTTTTATTGGTGAGTTTGGGTGATCTTGTGCACACAGTTTTTGCTCATGATCATATAAATATATTTATACATACAAAACAAAAATTGTATATTTTGTTGTACTTCTCTTCTGGCTAAATATTTAGAGTCCAGAATCTACTGGCTAGAAATGTATAGCAAATATTTGTTTTTGTTATATATTTGGTTAAAAGAAAATATTGATTAAAAAAGTATGATATGAAAATGAAAAACAAAATATACACACATTTTTACTTAATTTATCATGAATTCATCACAGTCTGGAACTTTATTTCTCTTCAATTTTTACTGCGCTTACATACATTTCATAATCCAAATATGGGATCAATATAGTTCTTTTGTTTTGAGAAAGTGTTATCTTAAATCAAAATAAAAAAGTCGTAAATATGGCTATATATATATTTGTTAGGGATTCCAGTATATTTTAAATTAAAAGGGATGGTAAATTTCACCTAGACCTAGTTGAATGTAGAAATTTAACCTAGATTTAGTCGAATTTAAAACCGAAAAAATACATTTTGGTGGTTTTAATTACGACTATATATGTATTGATCATTAATTTATAGGTCATCTACCATTTTTTTATTTCATCATTTATAAGACTATCATTTTATTCTTTTTTTTAATTAGGGTAAAAAAGTCTATCATTTTATTCCTCTGCATATACACTCTACCAATGCATGTCATGCATTACTTTAAGCTAGCTAGTCAAAGAAAAAAAAAAGCTAGCTAGTCAAAGTTATTTAGGTGCACAAATATATGTAGTCCAGTATAAAGTCCAGTATTTTTACGAAGATGCTTTGAGACGCACCGATCGAGTAAACAGAACGAGAAAAAAAAAAAAAAAAAAAAAAAAGACTTTTCAACGTACACAGTCTCTTTTAGTGTAATTAAAAAAAGTACATTTAAATATATTTTATTTTATATATTTATTTATTTTATTTTAGTTTTTTGTTCTTTTTGCTATTGTTTTTGCTGCTGCTGCTTGTACACATGTAAAGGTTTTGGAGACATTAGCATAAGTTGATGGGACATTGGTACAAACTAGTGATTGGGGGAAGTTTCAGGTTAAACCTGCCGACTGCGAGCTCGTTCTCTCTCTCTCTCTGCATACAGTATTTTTTTTTTTTTTGTTGAATCTCTGCATACAGTGTTGGACATTATTATAAAGGCAGTGTATACTAACCCTTTTTTTTTTTTATCCCTTGTAAGCGCCTTCATTTATTACAACTTGTCTTTTGCTTTTTCCATTCCTCCTCTCCGAAAAATGCTCTTTGCTTCCCCCTTTCACTCATCACCCTTCCTTACCTTTTGTTCACAGTATTCACAGTCTTTCTCTCTCTCTTTTTCTGTGTCCCTGCAAAACTAGCCTAGGGTTTGAATTTTCTCATTTGAACTCTCACATCCAACAGTGAAATCCCCAATAATTTTTAATGACTGCAACCTATCCTTTTTTTTTTCTTTTCCTTAGGAGAATCAAAGAAAACAGATCTTGAAAGAGCTTAAAACACAAAGGAGAAAGAAAAAGGTAACCTTATATATTTCTTTTAATTTGATTCCTTTCTGAAATATCTGATTCAAGCAATCTTGACATAAAAGGGTAAGTCCCCAGCAGCCTCTTTTTCCAATTCTATTTTTTCTTGTATGTATAAATATCTACTTTTCTAACCCAGCTACCTATAGAATGCTAAATCTAGCTAGAATTCTAATTAAACGACGAACTCTGACTTCACAGTATAAAAGAATATATGCTATAGTTTCTAATAGAAGCAGTACTGCAGCTAACAAAATATTCGAAAACGGACCAAGTTTTAAGTGAATCGCTTCCTGTCATGGATATATATTTTGGGGAAGCTATTTTCGTTTTTATATATAGTATTTATATATATATATATATTAAGATTTTGGAAATACATAGATGTAAACAGTAGCATATAAGTTCAAGAAAAACTGCTCGGCAGCCTGCAGGCCAAAAAAGTAAAAGAAAGGTGGAAAAAGATGAAGATTCTTATAGATATAAAACAAAGCATTGTTTTATTTATTTATTCATTCATTTATCTTTTCCCAGCAACTGTTTTGGTAAGCAAGTGTGGCCCTAAATCTAAAATTTCATCTAACCCTAATTCCTCTAGTTCCAGAGACTTCCAAAGTTTAATAAACTATTTCCATCAATTACCATATATGCATACAGAGATTGTACAGAGTCATCAATATTACAGCCAGCTGTACTTTTAGCAACCGTACGTATATTTGAAATTTCTAACCCAAATCAAGAAGTTTTAGCTTTTGCTAATTAAAATTATAATAATATTAAAAAAAGTCAAAAAAGGGGAATTAATTAATTTGAGAATGTGCCCTGCATTTTGAATCCTTTAATTTTGGTGTTTTGCAGTGAAATTAATACGGAGAAAATTATTCTAATGGCTTCGTCTAGTAGTTATTCAAACTCTCCTTGTGCTGCGTGCAAGTTTCTGAGAAGAAAATGCATGCCGGATTGCATATTCGCTCCGTATTTCCCACCGGAAGAGCCACAGAAATTCGCAAACGTTCACAAAATATTCGGCGCAAGCAACGTCAGTAAGCTCCTGAACGAAGTTCTTCCTCATCAAAGAGAAGACGCCGTTAACTCTCTGGCTTACGAAGCCGAGGCGCGGATGAAAGATCCCGTCTACGGCTGCGTCGGAGCCATTTCTGTACTCCAGAGGCAAGTGATTCGGCTCCAGAAGGAATTGGACGCCACGAATGCGGACCTAATGCGCTATGCTTGCAGCGAAATGCCACCTCATGATTCTCGCTATGCAAGAAGGAATAATAATCATAATGGTGATAATACAGCCTATGGAAATAGTGCTGGTAATAATCCCGGCTTGTATTTTTGTTCTCCGTGGAATACTGATAGTCAGGATAGAGGAACTGACGGTAATATGTAATTAATTATGCCATATCGTCAGCACGTATTTGCCAGATGAAAAATATTCATATATTAAAAAAAAGAAAAGAGTAAAAAGACTGTTATTATATGTGCATGATTAATTAGTAGGCCTAGGGATAAGGACTTAGATGTACGTTTTTAAGTTTACCCATTTTAGGGACTTTTGATTAATTTCTCCTTGTAATTGTTTCTGCTTGTATATTATATGGTATGGTATGGTAATATTCGATCCTCTACGTGTTGTATAAATATGACTCTTTTCCTTTAGATTTTGTTGAAAAATAGATTACAGTAAATAAATATATATTCTGTTTATAATATTTCCAATATCAAACTGCATAATTTAATTTTCTTTGGTGAATTAAAAAGATGATTTTTAGTAATATCATAGGTAACGGGTTATAAGTCATGTATCACATAGTATTAATTAAATTATCAGAAATAATAATGAAACGTACCAAAATTAAAATGTGAAAGTTCTATCAGTTTTTTTCTTCTTCATTAAACTACCACCCTTGCATAAACTTAAGAGTTTAGAAAAAGGACCGAAAGCATTTTGTCAGTTAAAACATAAGGAATATTTATAGATTATGGTTTATTGTTGTAGATATGGAATTTAGACTTTGTAGGTGAGGTGGGGTGATGTTTTATCTTCTATACAAGTTTTTCTTTTTAAACTTTTCTCGGATGAAATGTTGTTTTCTCGACTTTCAATTTGTGATAACTTTGGTCGGTAGTTTCCAACTTTATTCAGGGTTGCAGCTAACCAAAAGGGAACCTATACCTATCATCCCCTACTGAAATAAATTCATCATATCCCCTTGAATATACATCAAATAGCTGATAAATCAATAAAACATTAGAACATGGGAGGGTAAAGAATTTCTACGTATGAGGTCACGTGAGCAGGAAGTTTGTTGAAAATGATTGTTTGGCTTTAATTTCTCAGTCAAATTGGAGAAATGTCGGAGGCACCGTTTAGTTTATCATTATATTTATTATTTATACATGTGTTATTATATAATTGATTAACATATTATTATAACTATGATATGTATAAACAAACATAATATTTAAAAATTAATCAATTAAATAATAACATATATGTAAATGTAAAATAATATCTTTAATATTATTCTTTAAGATATCACTTGTGTTGTATATCCTACATAATTTCCACATGATACATATTCTACTTCTCTCTTAATTTGATCTAATTCATGCTATATGATTCTATCTAGCTACAAATTTAATAAGAGATTTCATGACCATCAAAGTTTGCCTTAAAAATATAAAAACTGTTATATGTCACTTTTAGTGATATATCATTAATGAAATTTACATGCTATGTGACATATTAAATTGCTATCATTAAAAAACTTATTTTTTATTAGATTTTTAATCATAAATTAAATGCATTTAATTAAAATTTACTATATAAACTTTAGTCTTACTAGTGATAATTACCAAATAGTAACAAATAATAAACTCTAAATATATATGTGTGTGTGTACACTTAGAAGGCAACACCACCTCCTTTTAATGTTAAATTTGATTTCTCCTTTCGCCCCCCCTCTATCTTCTTGAGCATAGACTTTATATATGTATATATATATATAAAGAACTATAAGGGCTTTATTATTCTTTTGAGATTCTATTGGATTACAATGGACCACTTTAAATCTTTAATGAACTAAACTTGAAATAGTTCAATTTAAAAGTGTAATTCAGCATCCAAATGGACCTTTCTATGTTTATGAAAATTTGCGTAGTGGAGGATAGTATTTATGTTCATGAAGATAAAGGGGGAGTGGCAAAAAGAGACATGGAAATTATCATTTCATATATGGTTTTCCTTTTCAATCATTTTCATGCATTGTATGAAGGAGGATTGTGAAAAAGAAGAAGAAGTACATTTGGTCGAAATGAGAATATTCAGATTGAGCTTTTATTTATTTTATTTTATTTCCCTATTAGCTGCACAAATTTTCAAGCTTCTTACTCCCTTTGCTTTTTTCACGCCAGTAGTAGTACTGCCTGTTTTTCTGAGCAGGGACAGATACATGTTACAGTACTGTAAATATGTTGACTTATTAGTCCACACCGAATATTTTTAATTAAACTTGTGTGTGTGTGCGCTTGTGAATTTCATCTCCTCTCCATCATAACACTGTCTCTGTCCCAAACAACAGCGACTTGTACAAATGCCTACTCTAGTAGATCCACAAGGGGCATTGTTCGCCCATGTGATCTAATTGAGTACGTGCACATACAGATCAATAATTCGCTTGCCGCAGAGATTATCAGATTTTGGATTTTTGACTACCCTTTTGCCTTCCCTTTGACTGTCAACGTCAACCAATTTACCAAAAATTATCAAAATCATCATATCCCCTTTGCACTTCTGATTAATCCACCAAAAACCATAACCTCCGTCGCTTTTTCTTGTATTTCGGCAGGATAAGATCGAAAATGAAATAATGAACATCGACATTTCTATTCAGTCTGATTTGCTATAGGCGTCTCACAATTACGTTTTTTGTTTTTTATATACAAATATATATATATATATATTTATACACAATCGATGCCACGTCTAAGATAGTAATAATAATACACAACTTTTCCGTATATTTTATGATTATATGGTTATGTAGAAAATTAAATTAAAGGAAGTTCGAAAAGAGAAAAGTGGAGAACGATGGAATAGAAAGACGGAAGATGTCTCTCACTTTGGCAAATGCATGCGCAACAGAAATAGGCATTAAAACGTCCAAATCCAATGGGGGAGTAGTGAGTGAGTGAGTCCTAGGTCATGTCTATCGCTCTCCAATCCATGGGCCACCATAACCGCCCAAAAAGAACAACTGCTTAAGAGGTCCAGGACCAACACATCTATGCTCATGTAAAAGTTACAATCTTTCATTTGACTGATTGATTAGATGTGTCTCTATTCTCCGTGCCTCCGTGAGCCCTCTTAAGCCCATGCCAAGTGAATAGTACTCCTTTCATGTTCCAGATCTGGTCTTTGTTGACTGTTCCACATTTGACATTTTTACGTACCATGTTATTAGTATTATTTATTATTTATATATTGAAAACAGACAATGCCGATGAAATTCTCTGTTTTCAATATAATATTTTTTATTAAAAACAGAGGATTCTATCCGAAGAAATAATATTTTTTATTATTAAATTGTCTTCACAGGGATGTACGTAGATACCATACTAATTTATGTAACTATTGGATGAAAAAATAAGTAGAAAAATCGAAAAATATTTGGACAAACAAAAACGCCATGTCGTTTAATGGTGCTACAGCCTACACCTACACCTAAGGATCATGCTGCTCTATGCAACCTGAATTTACAAAAAAATATTTATGCCAAAAAACTAGTTTTCTGATCGTTTCATTCGAAGAGCTAGCGAAGCAAAAAAGTTGAAAGTGAGTGGGACGTCAGAAAACGCCAAGTGGTCTAAATGCCTTGTGTCCTTTGTATGTGGTGGTTGGCACACGTACAGGAAGTGGAGGGTGATTAGCCGTGATAAGGATGCTTTGTTAATCTGCAGGGACACCAAACTTAGTGTTAGTTAACATGTCGATTGATGATTAAGTATCATAACTTTTTACCATATTAATCCTCTCTATTTCCATTCAATCTTTTCCTAGATGTGTCTCATCTTCCATCGCCCATTTATTTGATATTCAGTTCATTTGATTGAATTAGACTTCTCTTTTTTTTTTCTTTTTTTTTTTTGAAATATGACTGAATTAGATTTTGATTTTACCTTAGACAAAAACAAGTAAAAGAAAGAGAAAAAGAAATTAGGACTTTGATGTTTTAGTTCATTCTATTAACTTGGCGTAAGAACATTGACCTCTAACAGTGCAGTTTCTCATGAAGGTCCAAACTTAAACAAATTTCCAGTATTGTCAATTTGTAGTGGTTAAAGCAAACCAGAAAAAAGTTCGAAGGCAATGTCAATCATAGAAGGCATAGAGAATCTTTTCAAGTAAATAAAAAATATGTTTATTATTTAAAAGAAAAGAAAGTTTTACTAATGAAATTAGATTTCATCTAAATTGTTAAAGTTCAATAAAATGTGCAAAAGAATGAAATTTGTACACAAAGGGTTAGTGAATTATGGGCTTGGAAAAACTCCAAAAAAAAAAAAAGAGATTCACGTTGGGCTTACAAGGCACCCATTAATGGCCATGTGCGTTTCATTACAAAATCAGCCGATCCGACCCATTTGTTCACTAGTGAGTAATGCACAACACAACAATTTTGCAGAACAGCAAAGTGAAATGTGTCAACAAGTATTCCTTCAGCGAAAGCCACATCATTTTTTTTTTAAAATAAAATTATTTCCAATTTTTTCATTTCGGTTTTGGTTAAATTAAAAGTTCCCCCCGAGAGCCACGCTGAAACTTGTTCCTCATGCAAAGCTCCTACTCACCGCCTCAGACCATACGTGTCACCGCCTTGTAATCGATCCTCCTCTATAAAAAAAACCTTCTCTCAATGCCTTCTCTCTCACATCTCTTCTCTTCCTTTCTCTCTCTAGAATCTGAAAAGCTTCTTCAACATTATCAATGGCCGACCGTCCTCAGCCTCATCAGATCCAGGTCCATCCTCAGCACCCATACGGCGGCGTTCAACACCAGTATGGCGGTGCTGGTGGCAAGAATGCCTACTCTCAGCAGCACAGAGGCCCATCCACCACCCAAGTTCTCGCCGTTCTGACACTCCTTCCCGTCGGCGGGACTCTGCTGGCGCTCGCCGGAGTCACACTCACCGGAACCATCATCGGACTCGCCGTCACCGCACCGCTATTCGTCATCTTCAGTCCGGTTCTGGTTCCGGCTGCGCTTACGATAGGCCTTGCCGTGACGGCGTTTCTGACGTCTGGAGCTTTTGGACTGACCGGGTTGTCTTCTCTCTCATGGCTCGTCAATTTCTTCCGGCAGGCCACCGGAGCTACTGGGTCTGTGCAAGAGCAGCTTGACCGGGCTAAGAAGCGTATGCTGGACGTGGCGGAGTATACGGGCCAGAAGACCAAGGATGTGGGCCAGGAAATCCAGACCAAGGCCCAAGAAGGAAAGAGGTCCGAAGGGGTTAGGGAGAAATAGAGAGGGGTTTAAGAGGATAATGAAAAGGGTTGGGGAATAATGTAAAATTTCACTGGTTTTTAATTTCAATGTTTACGTTGGCATTTTAGCTGGTGTGCAGTTGTCTGTTTTATGTATTTCTTAGGGAAGTCTACTTAAGTGGTTTTTTCTATTGTATATTTTCTTTTTGTTTTGGCTCAGAATTTAAGATGTCGAGGAATTTGGTCTATTTGGCTCTACATGTAGAGTGTGGTATTTAGTAGTTGTTGTCGTGTCTTTTATTTACGAATTATAAGAATTTAAAATGTTTTCATGTAGCATGTGCGTGTAGGGCGACAGTCCGGTTGAACACAATTTGAAAATTATTAACTGTTATTTATATTTAATATGATTATAAATACTAGGAGCAGCTTCAGATGAAGTTTTTAAAAGTTTTCTATTCTTTATTTAAAAAAAATATATGTTTTTAGCTCTAATAGATTTTCTTAATTAAATAATTAAAATAAAAAATAGAGTTTGAGTTTAAACGTAAAGAGTCAAACCCACTATCTCTATATAAAATTTTAATTATTGTTCCATAATTTTTTATTCATATTTATAATTAAATACATATTTTAATTTTTTAAATATTATTTTAAAATATAAATGATAAAAAAAAAATGAATCATAATTGTTTTTGAAAAAATACAAAATAAAAAATGATTATAAATAGTAGTTGACAAAAAAATTACTCTTTATTTTTTTAAAATTCTTCAAAATGAAATTCTTTAAAATGCTTTTTATTTTAAAAATTATACTTTTAAAATAAAGAGCACTATTAAAAATGCTATGACATGACTCAAAATAGATATACGTTATCAATTAAAAATATTTAATATATAATATTTATATACATTTTATAAAAAGGATATGAGCTAAGTGTACTGAAAGTAAAAATTAAAAATATATATTAAATGTTTAACTCAAAATAAATACCGATCAATTAAAAATAATTTTTAAATATATAATATTTGTATATATTATATAAAAAACATATGAGCTAAGTATACTGAAAGTATAATTAAATTATTGTAAAAAATTTTAAAAAATAAATTTACTTTTTAGTATATTATTTTGTCAAAATAAATATAAATTAGATTAAATAATTTAAAACATATTCAAGCATAGTTAAAGCATAGAATAACTCAGAACCAAAATATAATTTCTAATCTCTACTATTTCCAAAAATAATCGGCTGGCCACTTTATTTTTCAGTGATTTTGATAGTATACAATTGGGATTATATGAAAATGATAATTTAAAAAGAGACATGGCAAATTGGAAAAAGAATTTATGAGGTTGACCTGTGGAAATCTCGGACACCTCCACGACCACTAGAGCGACTTCTTTTAGATTATTTAAATACATGAATAGCATTTTGTTTGTGATTTAGCACTGGCAGAAAATGCTTCCAAGGCTTGAACTATAAGAGAAGTTGCACTCTAGGAAGGTCTCGAGCCAAAAATGATCTCCAAGGCAAAGGGTACCACAGATGTTGTTTTGTTTTACTCTGATCATCATTCATGGATTACAAATTCCGATTATAACTTTACAAAAATGAGGTTTCACTGAGGAGGGTGTTCAGATTGAGTCCCAGCTTGTGTGTCTGCAGGACTGGAATCAGCATTTGAGGTGTTGGGTATCCAAAATGTAAGAACACTTGATGCAGCAACGAACATGGCCCTACGAGGAGCCCATTTCAAGCACGAAGGGACTCCAATATGGCTGGTCCAGCTTGCCACCTGTGGAAGTTTACCAATTGTGGAAGAATCGGATCATCATGGCAAGGAAATGGATTAAGCCATTTGCAACCACAGATACATGTCTCAGTACTCAGAACATAAAAAGAGAGAGGTTCACAAGTAAAGATGTGGAAAGTTGTTTGTTAAACAAGAATTCACGCTAAACCATGTTTTTACTAAGCAGTTAAAGAATCTGTAAGAATAGGAAACTTAAACTATTTGCCCCTAAGTTTAAATGCGATGAGATAACTATCCACCGACCCAGTGAGTTATGGTTCATAGATAAAGCCAAAGTTAGTTAAAATTATTGGATTTATATAGCAAAATTTAGTCATTGGTTCGTTTTATTGTTGGCATAATCAACCAGCTCTTCCTTCAGTAGTTATCAATTTTAAGGTGATAATCTTAATGATTACCAGGGGAGGGAGACTTTGATATTCAACTACTTAGCCAATTTCATAAATCATTGATGGGTTCTGGAGGGCTATGAAACATCATGTGGCTAATCTGAAAGCCTACTACATAGGTATCCATTTATCATAATGAATTAAGGCGTGTATGATTAGAATTTTAAGTACTTTATTCTTTCTTCTTTTTTTATTTTTATTTTTTATTTTTTCCCTGGAGAAGATGGCAATCAAAATATATATTAGAATACCATCACGCACAAATCATGAGCAATCTATAACTTGTTGTGTTAGCCATTTAGTAGCATCCAGAAGCTTTGTCACTGAAGGATTTAAAATAGATTCCTACCTCATTTCGTGTGTTGATGCTCCAGGCATGCAAAGTTCCATCTCCAGAACCTTCAACAAAGATTGATTATAATTAATAATAAACTTTCAATAACTAATTGAAGCAATAGTTTAGATTTATATCCCCAAACACTAAGGAAATCTAAAAACAGAGAAACAATTTTTTTTTTGATGTTGTTGCATTATTATAATAGTTAAGCATGTGACATAGATTATATCACAAAATTCTATTTTCAAGATACCTGTATGGCTGTTCTATGCTATCTCTTAGAATAGAAAAATAGAATAAAAAGGTTTGAAAGATGTTGGCTTCCAAATGTGACTGCTAAAAAAACACTAAGCATGCTTTTCAAACTTGGGATAAGCAACAACTAGGCAATAGATGATTGCCAATATAACAGCTACGAGAATACATTATATTTGGATATTCTGCATTCCATAGTTCAAATGTATATTGGTATAACATGACAACATCTAAGACAAAAACCATATACCTGATACCACATATTGACCATCCGGTGTAAAAGTTGCTTCTATAGGTGTATTGGGAGAGGGTTCCAGACTGTATCCACAACGCTGTGTAAAGGAAAGTTTTATGTTAGTTCAAGCACATTCTACAAATTATGTGCACAACCGATACAAAGAACAAGTGGAATGCATGTTACATACATTTAGCCTTAGAAAGCAGAGAGGCATTTATAAATTTGAGTGCCTAAGCAGAGAGGCATTTATAAAGTCTAAAACTATATTATCTAAGCAGCTCACCTTTTCTCCTCCATACGCATCAAGAACATAGATGTTGTTGTTTGTTGTTGTCAAGAGCATTGATTTACCATCATTGCTAAATTTAATATCACAAACCTCAGACATATCCCCACCAACTAGAAAGGTATCAAAGGGACCCTGATTTTGATTTATTTTGTTAGTCTGTGATATATCAAAAATTATGATAGAGAAAGCTAGTAATTGATAGTTAAGAAAGAACCTTGTCGTAGGAACGTGAATCAAATAATTTAATAGCACCACCTTCCATTGCCACTGCAAATACAAGGCCTTGTTGGTCATATGCTACTGTAGGTCTACCGCGTAGATGTAAAATTCCCTGAAAAGATCAGCTGTAAGCATAAATTGCAATCATGCCTAGACACACAGACGTCTAATTGCAGGCCAAAATACATAACTTCAGTGAAAACTCATTATCTAGTCTACCATGCTAATTTTCTCAGTAAATCTCACTTTTCTTTCTAAAGGATATACTAATTAATTATATAAAAAATGATAGAAACCAACCTGGCAGGCATTTACACGAAGATCCCATATTCTAACGCTATGGTCCACGGAACCAGACATGAAACTATCATTAATTGGAGACATACAGAGGGACACAATTCTACAGCACAAAATGATAGAGAATTATCAGTACAACAACCTTGCGAAACATATAAAGATAAGAGAAAAAGTTAAGATTTGTAGCTGGACTAGTAATTTTATTGTTATGCCCAAAATTTAAAAGTGGCAGAGGATGTGAAGTCAAAAGGGAAAAAAAAAACGTAGGGGAGGCAAGCTAACATCTCAATACACAATTAACATACTGTACTCAGAATGAGCAGTATGCGGCATGTGCAAGTGTGCAGATGCTTGTGTAGATTATGTAAAATAGCTGAAAGAGTTCCTTTTCTAAGATCATGCAGATTGTCTATGTTTGTGATATTCAGGTCTATTAACTTCCAGCTAAATCTGAAAGTTATACATATACTAGGTGGAACAGCTTTCTGCTGATTCTTTCAAGTCTTAATATCCTATGACTCTCAAATGCATTTTCACTGCAATTGGTATTAGGATACCAAGTGATCCAAATCAAATCTGCTTGCTTATATTCATAGTAGCAAAAAGTCATTAGATTCAAACCTCTCTTTATGTCCTTTAAAGTATCGAAGGCATCGGTTGTCATACATTGAAAGATACCGAAGGGATTCTGCTAAAATAAAGATCTAACATCAGTTCTAAAATACAATCACAGGAAGAATCAAATTAGCAATTGCACAATGTAAAACTGACCTCCGGTAGAATCCAAATTATATCTAGAAGAACATATAACGGAGCTCGGGTGATGGGTAAAGCATATACGATCCGCTCCATGTTTCTTATGATATGTGGTCTTAAGCAACCTTAAGATTCATCAAGATTGCCAAGTTAGTATCTCTTGTTATCAGGTTTTCGTGTAGGCAAGATGGGAAAGCATCTTTAAAAATTTTATGGCACAAACAATTTCTACTTTATAAGAGACACAAACTCACTTTGCATTTGCAATGTCATAAAGTCGCACCGAGTCATCTTCACTGGCTGTCACTAGCAAATCATCCTTACGATGAAAATCAATTGAATTAACTTTTCCACCCTGAAAAACAACAACCAACTTAATTGTCAAAACTCAAAAAACAGAGTTCTGGGATAAAAAATCAGTCAACTTTTTTTATTTGAATAATCCACAACATGCATTTTTCTGAACGCCCTCCTTCATGAACATCTATAGGCGGGCAAGTAAGGTGAATAGAGTTGAAATACCAAAAAAATAAAAAAAAGCATCTAATAAAATCCCATCGATGAACTCCAAAAGACAAATCAAAGTTTCTGTTATATATTCGAAAATTTACTCAACAAAGCAAATTTATCCGCGCACGATAGTTTAAAGAAAGAGATTGATAGGAAAAAGTGAAGCTTACGAAGTCGGAGAAAACGGCTCCAATGGCCATGCTGCGAACTATGTCATCGTCTAGCTCTGTAAGCGACATATTCATCCTCAATAGTGGACTGTCGGCTTCTTTGTCTTCTGGTAGGAGATTCTCAAAATTGAAACTGGAAATAAGCACGGCATATAAAAATCTCTCACTTCCTTTTTTTCTTTCCTGTTGGTATTGGAAGTGTGCCTGATGATGTCGTTATGTCGTAAACCTTTTTGAGGGGATTGAACAAGGCCCAGAATTTATAGGATATTAGGCCTGGAAAGTTATAAGGCCCATTGATGTCTGAGCTTAAGCATACGGCCCAATAGTCGACATTGAAGCAAAGCTCAGAACCAGTTATACGCTGTCGTTTTGCTATTCTTCTTCTTCGACTGGAGTGAAAAAGAGTAAACCTTTCTTCTTCTACTTGCATCCAAGAAAAGCAGAAAAAACCTTTCTTGTAGTAGTCTTCCATGGAGTCGTACACTCCGTTGCTGGAGAAAACCCGCGTACCTCAACCCTCGCTCCAGAAGTTCGCCGTAATTTCAATATTCGCGAAGCTACGCTCCGCCCCGAAATACTTGGACTCCGAGTCCGAACCCGGAAGAGATGCCATTTCTCAGTGCCTCCAGTCTAACTCCCCAGCCGTCATCGATCAGTCAGTTCGCGAGCTATGCCGCCTTGTTATGGACTCCCAAATGGACATCTCTCGAGGGTTGCTGGAGCTCCAGTCTACTCTCGAAGGGACCGACTCGCGATTTGTGGACCTTTTCGTCAAAAGCTTGGGGTTCCTTGTTCGGTTTGGGTTTCAGAAGAACTATGTCAAGTGGCAGTCAAGTTCGGCGGAAAGTCACCCCTTTGTCAAGGTAAAAGGAGTCGAAAGAGTTTCTAGACTCTTTGACTGGTTTGTTGTACGTAATGCGAAGGATTAAATTTCAGAATTACGTCTCAGTTGCATTCGGAAACTGATTTTTTTAATTTTTTTCCCGAAAGTAAATTTATGACTTTTAGTATCAAGCTTTTGAATTCAATTTCGAATGTTTTTGGCGTCTAAGGCTTTCAATTTGTCTGAATTTTGTTGGCGTCTAAGACTTTCAATTTGGATTTCGACTCTGATTTGTGATTTGATATGAACCAAACAAGGCCTTAGTTTTTGACCGTTGGTTCAGTTGAAATATTTGAATATACAGAGACAACGCGGGTAAATTATGAGAAATTAGAACTTGAAGTGTATTTTGTTTTTTTTAATGAGTGGCAGGTTCTCTCTTGCCGATCAGAGGTTCAGTCTGAACTTGTGCAGCAAGTTTTACTGTTGATGGCAAGTCACAAGCAACTGGGGATGGTAGAAATTTGTGAATTCTTAAAACCCTTTCTGAACTACTCGATTCTGGGGATACCCTTTTTGGATACACCATCCTCTATGTTTGCGAGGCATTTGATATCGTCTATGACTTCATTTTGTTGCTTATATCCTTCCGAGTCATTGCCTGTCCTTAAGTTGTTAACAGAGGCTCTTAAATATGTTCCCTGCCAGAATTCAGAGGCAAGTCACTTGTTACTTATTAGACAAAGAGTTCTGTTTGTTGGCCCCATCTGTTGCACCATGGTTGGAGTGATTGTTAGAATTTTAGAATCAATTTTCATTTCAACTCAGTGCTAATATTTTTGCTTCTGTTATATATATATATATATATATATATATATATACATACATACATACGTATATATGTATATCTTGAAACTTTACAGGAATCTAGGAATTTTATGTATTTTGTGGAATGCATGGTGGATGCATATGTAGTGGTCTTGAGGCATTGGGCAGAAATGGGATTGGTAAGTGACTTTGTAATAGCATCATTCTTGTTCCATTTGCTGAGTTAAATGTTGTTTTAAGAATGTATTATTAGGTTTACAGTTATAGAGATGCGATAATATTATCTCATTCTGTTTCTTGATTCATTTGTTGTTTTTTCTGTTCTTTGTTGCAGCTGAATTCCGAGGCTCAACTTTGTAGCTTCGAACTATTAGAGACAATCCTTTCAATATGTTTGCTTCATCATAGGCACTCTGGTTGGATTGAGCCCATAGCTGAACTCTCCAGGCGCATGTTGTTTGCTCAAAAAGATCTAGGATTGCAATACGTACCCAAAATATCTTCAGTTATGCTATCCTTATTTGTTATACTCGCTCAATTGGAGCTTGAGCATGAACAACTTTCTGTATTGAAACTTCTCCACTTCCTCCTCAAGTGGAAATATGGAAATGGTACGCTGAATAAGATTGTTTTGAATTTCAATGGTATTTTCTGCTGACATTAGTACATTGTCTGTCTCATTAAAATGGCAAACAGAAAATATATAATTAACTTCTTCAAGTTTATATCAAGGCATAAATTTTAGGTAGGAGAGCTCATTATTTAGTTTGGATAGTTTTGTTCACACTTTGTTTCCCTGAAATTGTTTCTTTAATTTATTCTTTTTATGCCATCACGATCCTTCTTTTCCTCACATTTTACCTTATTTACTACTTTATTTTCTTTCAAAATATATTGTTTCTTCATCTTCTTGTTTTCCTTATATCATACCTTATTACTATTTTTTTTTTTCAGAATATATTGTTGGCAGGACAGCACATGCTCTGCACGAAGAGCTTTTATTAATATTTCCTGTTATCAGCCTTTTGTCATCTACTTCTAAATCTGTGAGAGGAGCAGCAAGTGATCTTCTGATCATCCTGGAAAAGCTTTTAGTAGAACTTTTCGTTGCACCAAGAAATAAACAAATAAAAGAAGCAGGGTTTCCATCGCTGAGCTCACCTGGATCTATTGTCTTTAGACTAATGCAACATCAATGGTTTCAGGTTTGTTGTTGTTCCCCCCCCGCACCATCTCCCTCCCTCCCTTCCCAAACTCCACCCCCCCTTCTCTTCCTTCCCTCCTCTTACTCATTCAAAACAAACACCAAGTTAGAAGGTAGAGAAGACTATGATCTGCCTTTCTTATTCATGAAATATCAATACTGGAAAAGTGAACTTGCACTCTATTAAGGATAGACTGTAAATATTTAAGACCTTTATTTGGCTATCACTTGTGTAGTTTGGGAAGGAAGTGGATGATCATATTATTGAAAATTCAATAATGTAGCAAAATTTTGCTAGCAAATAGTGATTGAAGTTTCATAAAACATATTTGCTCTTCTACAGGATCAGCATTCATCCTCTGGATTCTTTCTATGTTTTGCGTCTGATGGCATAGAAATGCACAAATTGCCAGGGTCTTGGGCTTCTCAATTAAGAGAATACTCTTTATCGATTATTGATAGACGGAAGTCCTTGTTACGACTCTACGTAGCAAATGATACATTTGCTTCGGGTAAGAAATTAAGAAAATTCCTTCATTTGTTCAAGTTCCTCAGTATTTAATTCTTGTAACTCGTACAGTTCATTTGTGTTAGTTCAAATCTTCTTCACTATCTGCTCTTGTAGAAATGCCATCGTTACTTTGTTCTACTGCTGGTGTTTTGCTGATGCATAAGTCACTGGGGTGTGAAGCTATAGATTCTTTGGCTGCATTAGCCATAGTGGATCCTAAATTGGGAGCTCAATTGCTGCTAGTGATCCTATTTTTCAGTAACATATTTACAAGGAAAGAAGTAATCAGCCATACTATGTTGGTATATTTTCCTTTTATATCTTGGACTCAAGTTTCATGTAGTTAATAATGGGCATATTTACTTTCCCTTGGCTCTTTGACTTGTCAACATTGTAGTAGTTTGACTAGTTTCTTATTCAAATGATGTACAGCTGAAACTTCTAGGAATGCTTCCAGCACTTGCTTCACATTCTGTGATGATACCACTCGTAGTTCAGACCATATTGCCAATGCTCCAGAAGGATGCCAAACCGTATGTACTATTTAGAAATATCCTATGTAACCTTCTTTTTCCGTTATTCTTTTGTTTTACCCTTTTATGGATTGGATTGGCCATACCTTATGACTTCCTGTTACTGGAGGGGGTTCTTGAATGATATTGACTGTCGTCTGCTGTAATATACTAATAGGTTGTCACTTGGTTTTGCATGAACTCCATAGGTTAACCTAATTTTGAAGAAGTTTTTATCCAATCTAAATTGTTTCTGTTGTGTTCAGAACGTTACATGCGACAGCCATTCGTTTGCTTTGTCAAACCTGGGAGATAAATGATCGTGCCTTTGGGAGTTTGCAAGTAAGATTTTTGTTTCGATGTATCCCTTTCCTTTTTTTTTTTTTTTCTTTTTTCCTTGGCTTGTATAATGGTCGAAATAATGCTCTATTTGATCTCTAAGCCAATCCCTGGCTAAGAAACTATAGTAAAGACCGTAAATAGGCCAACTCCATGTGCTAAATCTGATGCTGTTTAGCTGTCATTTTTCAGTTTTACTGGTTTTATGGACTTTGAACTGATTCTTCTTAATATTTAGGGAGTATTGCTTCCCAAAGGTTTCAATGAATTCAAGTCTGAGAGAAATATATGTATTAGTATGGCTGCTTCTGTTCGTGATGTTTGCAGAAAAAATGCTGATAGGGGTGTGGACCTTATCTTGTCTGTTTCTGTAAGGATTTTCTGTAATCTGTTTTGCCTTAGAAACTTTTTTCTCTCATGCATGTAGTTATAAGGTACTCCGTATTCTTGTATTGACAGGCTTGCATTGAGAGCCGAGATCCTCTAATTCAAGCTCTTGGTTTTCAAAGCCTTGCCTGCCTTTGTGAAGCTGATGTAATAGGTAAACCCTGAATTTTCTCTGTGTGTGTGTGTGTGTGTTTTTTTTTATTTATTTTTATTTTTTATTTTTTATGGGATCTAGAGTTATATAAGTATGTATATCAGTGTTGTTTTCTTGTCCCTATTTCTTACTCGATAGCAGATAAAATTTGAGCATATGAACTCGTTGGCACTTCTTTTTAAGTGTAAAGAATTCACTCTATTTTTAGTATGTATGTATGTGTGTGTGTGTGTATAGTATTTATTTGACTTGCCATTACCAAAATGCTTCTTTCTTAAAGAACTGGTTGATGGGTTAAGTGTTCAAGTAACCTACATATATTGGTGGAACTTAAAATCTTATGTTTGTAATTCTAATATGTTATTTGAAGATTCTTTAACCATCTTTGTAATTCAATAGAAAATTAAAATTACCATTGTGTAACTATTAATTACTTAAAAAATTTCCAGTTGAGTTCTGCATGCTTCTATAGTTCTACAAGGGTTTCTTCCAATGTGTATGAGTTAACTACTCGATCTATAATTTATTAAAAATTTCTTAGTTCATGGTTTTTGCATCCTTGATATTCTTTCCTAACATATCAACAAATGATTCACCCTATAGTAATACCCTATAGTAACTTTGTCAAGACTGGATATTGTAGTTTGTACAATTACTTTACAGTGCTACAATTACAAATTTTGTACTTTATGCCTCTTTTTTCTAAGTAAATGAAGTAGCTTAAATACGTTATTGTGAATATAATTTTTACATATTCCTCTTGTCCAGATTTTTATACAGCCTGGGATGTAATTGCAAAGCATGTGCGAGACTACTATGCATCTTCGAATCTTGCACATAGGTAAACACCTTTATCTTTGAAGTGCTATTTTAAGTTATGGGCCCATTTGTCTACCTCCATTTGCCGAACCATTACTGGATGAAGGGGGAGGCTTTGTGTTGGTTTTAACTTACAGTTGGAGTCTCTAGCCTTGGAAAACAGGGCGCTATCGACTTGAATATTTTTTATTTTTGAATGTAACATCTTCTTCAACCATATTTTGTTTAGTTTACCTCATTATGTTCTGTAATGGAAGAAGTTCTGATATTTCTGTAAGCATAGTTTAAACACTTGTTGTCAATTTGAAGATTCTTAACCCCTGGGTTTCTGAATATTGGCAGCATTTGCATTCTTCTAAGATGGGGTGCAATGGATGCTGAAGCTTATCCAGAAGCCTCAAAGAATGTTTTGCAAATTTTGTGGGGTATTTGCACGTATACTCATACTGATAGCGAGTTAGAATGGGCAAAGGCAAGAATCTCTGCCTTAAAGGCTTTAGCACAATATGAGGTATATCTTGTGAATGCTTTGATATGTATATTTCCTTGATAACATTTCCCAGTTGATTACTATAAGTTTTGCATGAGTGGACTATCTAATCCTGTGATTGTAAATTTTCTGGTTGGTTCCTCGTATGATGGCGTCATATTATTTAATTTGTTCTTGGTATTCCTTTTAAGTTTTCCTTTATTGTGTCTAATACATTCCCCAGGTCTCACATATTGAGCAAAGAATTCAAGACTTCAAGAAGAAGTACACGGAATTGCTATTTTCAGAAAAAGATCTGCTTGTATTGAGGGCCATGGAAGAACTTCAAGTCAAGATCATAACATTTGAGCACACGTAAAGCAATGAATATCCTTCAGTCCATTAATCATCAGTTACTGCTGAAGGAAACTGTAGCGTACAATTAATTCTAACGATCTACTGTCCTGTCTATATGCTTTAGTACGAGGCGAAGACTGGTAAAGGAAAAAAGAGTTGCGGGAAGTAAGATTGAGAAATTACTGGATGTGTTTCCTCGGGTGATCTTTTCTTCAGGTATCATGGGATTTATCTATTTCGTGTTCAATAATTGACTCTGGTCGGCAAAAAAAAAAAAAGGGGGTTTCTGGTTTCTTGAGTTTTCAGTGAAGAAAAAATGACCTTCCCTATGCTTCATTTAATAATTTTTTAGGTTCACATTAGTGGGGAACTTTTATAAAGGGCGAAGCTTTTTTGTGGGTTATTATAACTGAAATACGATGTTAGGTTGAAAGATGATAACTCCTTGCAACTAAATCTATATGTTTGGTAAAGTGGTGGTGGCTTTTGTGATGTTGATTTGTAATAATTACTTGCTTTGATGTATTCTTCTTATATATGACCTGTATTATAAATTCATTTCTTTTTGGGTTTTGAGCATATAACATTATATTTGCAGGGAAAAGAAGTAATGCTACAGAATTACCTGGTGCAGCTCTAATTTGCCTTTCCTTTACTCCCAAGGATGTGAATAATCAAGGGACATCAAAGGTAAGGTAATTGAAGCTGCACTTTTTTTTGTTTTGTTTCTGTCTTGTTATATTTTCACATTTTGTTGTGCTTAGGTATTACGGGATGTACATGCTGGATATGAAAATGCACTTGTGGAATTAGCTGCATCCCTTCAGCTCTCAAGAAATATTTTTCTGGCACTTATTTCATTGCAATCATGGGAATCCTTCATGAGGCATTGGCTGAGGGCTGATATTTTGTGCTTGGATGCTAAAGCACCATCAGTCATCATGGATAAAACCACGAAAGCTGCCAATGATATTCTGAAGGTCCAGTATTAAACAAAAATACGAATAAAAAAAATAAAAAAAATTCTGAAGGTTCACTTTTGAGTTTTTTTTTTTTTGTAGTGTTGCATTTACACACTGGTCAATCTTATTCCAGACGCAAAATTTAAGTTAATTTTCTTTCCATTTTTTCATGCAGAGTATGATACGAATAGCAAAGGATGCAATCCCTAGATCTGCTGAGAACATTGCACTAGCAATTGGTGCACTTTGTGCAGTAAGTGTTCTCTTGTGCTTGTAGACTTTGCCCTAGACTTAATAATCTGACTGCCATATAGATTTTTCATCGGCTTTCAAAAAAATAAAAGAAATAATAAGAGTAAGGAATGAAAAATAATGGCATCAAATATTCAGAGCGATTGAAAAGTTACTTAGGAAAAAACAAAGGCATTAGAGTTGAAAGCTTAACCATTCAAAGAGTAAGTTTTCTATCTGACCAAATGCACCATATTGGATTTAAGGGAACACTATTTAAAACCAAATGACCCTACCAATTCCAAAATGTCAACAAGTTTGGAATCTTCTTAAAAAAGCACATAATCCCAAAATTCCCCAGAGTAAAGCAATAAAGAAGTTGATTGACTATGTTTTCTTAAGCTTTAGACACACAATTGCTATCGACTGTAGGTTTTTTAGGCTTTATAAGATGATCCGCTGTTAAAGTCTTTTGTTGAGTTGATAACCAGCAAGAAAAGCCACTATATGCTGGATCTTTTGGCTACCAAATGTTCAAAAATCTTTATTTTATCTCATAAAGGTTCCACTCATCTTTATTGGGATCATTTTGGTGCTTGCATGCTTTGCTTAGTCAAATCTTTGTCATTGCTTGCTATTGTTAGGTCTTGCCTTCATCTGTCCATACTGTCAAATCAACTTCTTCGAAATTTCTGTTGAGTTGGTTGTTCCAGCATGAACATGAGCACCGCCAATGGTCAGCTGCAATTTCTCTGGGATTGATCTCAAGTTGCTTACATGTAACTGATCATAAGCAGAAATTTGAGAACATCACCGGACTTCTTGAGGTATGCAGAGTTCTAATTTGATGTTATTCCTGTTAGTTTTTTAAAAGTTGATGTTGAAATATTTTATTTTTCTTTTTTTATTTTAGTAGGGATGGGGGAGAATAACATGCAAAAGATTTAGTATAAAGATGTAAATCTAATTGTTATTGTCATGCTGGCTTAAATGGCTTTATCATTATATACATACTTGATTCCCTTAGCCCTGGTGAAGTGGGGCATCTATTGCAATGTCGTTTCCTTTTGTTATTAAGCCTTTTTTTTCCATTGTCAAATAATAGAGTTAAAATGTAGTTTTTCTCCAGTGGTCTGAGGGAGGAAGTTTTTTATTTATTTAAATTTTTTCCTTACAGTTTCTATAATTTTGCTAATAAAAAAAGATAACTATTGTCCATTATGATGATTGAAACTATTTAATCTTCTTTCTTACTCATAGTGCATGCTTCTAGGTTTTATGTAATGGCAAAAGCACCCTTGTCAAAGGAGCCTGTGCAGTTGGCTTGGGCTTTTCATGTCAAGATCTTACTAGGGTTGATGTAGCTGATAACCCTGACATGGAGACAGAAACAGACAAGATGTCAGAAGCTGATTTAGTGGGAAAGATATTAAGGGCCTTCTTGCTCATATTATGTCAGCTAACGCAATCTTCATCTGATATTTTAGAAAGTCTTTCTGCATATTTCCCATCAAGCACATATGATATAGATATGAAGATGGCTGCTGAACTATCACATGAAAGCTTTGATGACTTGGAGGAAGATATCTGGGGTGTTGCTGGAATTGTAATTGGTTTGGCAAGTTCGATTAGTGCAATTTACAGAGCTGGGACAAATGATGCTGTGCTGAAGATAAAAAGCTTAATTATGTCATGGGTTCCACATGTAAATTCACTAGTTCAATGCTCTGGTTCTTGCTTGGAGGGATCTCAGATGATTTTATCAGTAGGGTCCTGTCTTGCACTTCCTGTTTTAGTTGCTTTCTGCCTGAGGGTAGAACTGATAGATGCTAATGAAATAGACCATCTACTGAATGGCTACAGAATGCTCATTTCAGAGTTAGTATCTGTCAAAAAATCAGGTATTTTCCATCAAAGCTTGTTGATGGCATCTTGTATTGGAGCAGGAAGCCTCCTTGCCTGTGTACTTAATGATGGAGTGCACTCTATTGAAGTTGAATCTATAAAAGTTATGCTGGACTTGTTTAGAAATTGTTACTGTAATCCTTACCCTCCTTTGATCCATTTGGGTGGGATGCTTGGAGTTGTTAACGCTATGGGAGTGGATGCTGGGGGCTTGGTTCACATGCATGCTCCAACTACAACACCCCATAGCAATTATAAACAGAAGGTATATTTTGCTGTTCCTGCTGAACTTGTTTCTTTTTTCTGTTACCTGTTTTTCTTGTTTAAGCCTTGGAAGGGTTAAATATTTTTGTGTTTGTTAAACAGGAAACTCACTATCTCAATGGTCCACTACTTTCAAGTCCTGTTTTTGAGCTGCAATTGACAACATTAATGCAGGAGATATTTCTTGTTGCTCAGAACTCTGATGACCATGAACTGCAACATAATGCAGCATGGACAGTTTCTTTTCTTCGAAGTCATTTATGGTCCTGGTCCAAGGAAGTTCCAAATAAGGATGCTGCCAATGAGACTGAAATGGCTGGTTCAAAATCTGTTTCTCAAATTGCTGAGAACAGTGTAGTTATGAAGCTTTCTTCGTGGCTAATGCATCTCAATATCTATGAGGTAGGTATTTTGCTACACTGTCTGCTCTATGGTCTCTCTGGAAGCCTTCTGAGTTGTTACAAATCAATTATATGGCTAGACTCAAATTTGCTTAAATTGCATGTATGATTGATTACTTGTGACAAGGAAGGGGCCTCTGCCTGAAAGTTGGGCAATCAATTAATAGTAGCGCAAATTTCATTTAGCCCCCTTAGTTTGTCATAGTTATACTTAGACCCCATGCTTTTGGAAAATTATCATTAACCTCCCTTTAGTTTTCTCTATCTATCAAAATAGACTCATCTGTTAGTTTTTATCAATTAATTTTAATAGTTTAAGGCCTAAGGAAGGTTTAAAATCAGTATTAAACGATTGAATAATATTGTGAAAATATAATCATGACTTAAACTGTTAAAATTAACTGGTAAAAACTGATAGATAGGTCTAAATGATGATTTTCCAAAAGCGTGGGGTCTAAGTGTAAATAAGGCAAAATTGAAAGCGTCTAAATGAAATTTTCCCATAATAATATTACATAATTCCACCAAAAGACAATCCTGATTGCTAATCAGAAACACCCTTAGTGAATTGGATTCATAGGGTTTACTATTATTCTTATTTCTGTTATTAGTATTGGCTAGAGTAGAGTAGAAACGTGCTATTGCTGCTACTTCTTGAATTAAATTTGTTTTGAATTTCTCTTTTAATTTTCTATTTTTCAAAGAGGTGGAATAGCAAATTTAATGTTGGATAGCTGAAAATTTGATGCTCTGATTTAGTAATCTATTATGTTTCTTTAATTTTTTATGTACATGTATGTGTATACAAGTCATATGCAAGAACCATACTAAAACTCCAGAAATTTACCTGTGTTGTTGTTTTCTATAGCATATGCTATGGTCTCTCTCTCAGATACACGCTCTTACGCACACAAATATATTAAAGTACTGGCAAATGGCATTCCTAATTTTTTTGAATTTCAAGTCAAGACAGGTAGCATTACACATATTGATACAGTAGCAGTGGTATTAAGGTGCCTTTCACAAGCTCCCAGGTTGCCAACCTTGGATTGGGGAGCAATCATCAGGCGCTGCATGAGATATGAGTCTCAGGTTGCTGAGCAGGACTCGGATTTCAAAACAGGATCCCTGAGGGAAGAATGTTTGAATTTCACTTTAGCTCATGCAAACCAATTTGATCCACTTCTAAGTTTCCTCGATGAGCTATTTGATCTGTCAAGATTCAGAATGCTTGAGCTGAATTTGCAATCTTGTTTGTTCATTCATCTCGCAGAAGTAATGAAATTGTTCTCAGCTTCGAGGCTAGAGAAATTATTCAAGGATGTGGCTGTCTTCTTGTCTTCAGCTTCTTTCAGTCAAGTTCATGATAGTGATCAGAAGACTATGCTACGGAATTCATGCTGGAAGGGTATTTATATGTGTTTAGATGAAGCATCTCTTGAGTCTCTAGAGTACACATGCCACATTGAGATGTGTATGGAGGTGCTCTTTTCCTTTTTGCCTTCACTGCAATATGCTGACAGCACAGGATTAGATCAGAGGAATTCTATAGAGTGGTCTGAGGCAGTTAGATGCTTAGGGAAGGCACGAAAGATTTGGTTATCGAATTTTCTACAGGTATATAACATGCTATGCTTGTGTACCTGTTTATGCTGCAGCAGTTCTTTCAATAATTTTTCTTTTCTGTTTCACTGCTTGACTAATAGAATAGGTTAATATTACTTAAAAGTGCTTTCTGCCTCTGGTAACTATATGAATTTTCAACACGGTTCCATACTTTCCCTTCATTTTGTTTGCTGTACACGTGTATAGATGTTCTTTGAAAATGATTTTGCTCCATTAGCAACACTGATTGAGTTATATAAGCCAAACCCATTAAAACCATTATCTTTTATAAGTTCCATATGTACTTGACAGGTCTCGATAGAGGACCTACTACAAAAAGGTGACCAGTTGATTGTAGTCTTGAAAAAGATTCAAGCCAAAGCTAAGCTAGTTAGGATCGGTTCCTTCCCGTTGATAGAGTTGGGAAGACTAAAAACTCATTTATTGAACTCTAAACCCCATGGTTAGTTTCTTTTAATTTTTTTATCCCTATGATATTGCAATTTATATTCTATTTATTTTTTTAATTCTGGAAGATCTGATTAGTTTCTCTATAGAACGGTAAACAACAAAAATTGGGCTTGAAACTTTTGTTTTCTTCTTAAAATGATATTGTTCTTCACATTTGCAGTTGGTTAAAATGATTACAATGCTTTTTTGAGATATGCAGGTATATGGGGTGTGCTCACTGAAGTTGTTGCAGCTTTGCAACATGCAGAGGGAGCTGTCAAAAGACAGTGGCTCATTGATGCAGTAGAAATTAGCTGTGTGTCAACTTATCCTTCCACGGTAGGCATTTACAAATATTTTTCCCTTAATTGTTGAAATTGAAAATTTCTTTCAATTTCTTGTGCTGAAATTTGTAGCTAGTTCAAAATCATTTCGTGTATGAAACTCTTTATTTAGGTGTCGTTTGTTAACGTGTTTGGTTTTGTTTTTTTTCTACTAAATTGTGTGTTGCTTACTTCTTGTTTGTTAGTGGTAGTTAGATTTTGTTAGACATAGCAATTAACTACAAATGTGAGGGAATAAAAAAGCTTCAAATTTGTGATCATTTGGTGTTTATTTTTTATTTTATTTTTTTTCTCCCTTAGGTTTGTAGTTATTTGAGATGTATAACTACTACTAATAATCAATTAAAGTAAGAAAACTGCATACAATTTATTAGCCAAAAACAAAAAACAAAAACCCAAATACGTCAAAGGGCACCTTAGTATCTGAAGCCAGATATGATATTGTTTGGGATGATAATCCGTTTTTCCCATCAAAGCATTGTTCATGTTTGGAAGACAAATCACTTGCAGTGTTGACTTCAAGTGGGTGAACGAGGCTCGATGAAAGATGTTTATCAAAGTGTTAATGATAACTTTGCATCTGTATCAGACAGATGAGAAGGATTTTATTAGAGGCTTGCATTTGATTGGTCCAAATGGGTGTCAATAGGACATGGATGCATTGACATGCTGCTAACCCTTATCTTTACGTATTTTGCAGTTTTTCTGTTCCCTTTCTATAGAAAGTCTTGAAACTCATTTTTGTCTTCTCATTGCCTTGCATACCCGTGAAGTGAAAGGCATTACCTTAGATTCCAGTTGCTTGCTCTAACTGGAAATTAAATCCAATTTCTGTCACCATGTTTGATGTGCTGTTATAATTCTTTTTGCTTAATCTCCTACAGGTACTAAGGTTTCTCGGTCTGCTATCCGGCAGCTGCTGCAAATATATGCCTTTTTTGATTCTTGACGAACATGCTGTGCTGAGCGATTTACCGGTCACCCTTGGTTCTCTCCTATCGGATTCCAGTTGGGGAGTTATAGCGGAATCTGTTGTTTCTTCCTTCTGGGCTTCCACAGAACGCATTCATAACTGGGTAAGACGTGTAAGCTGGGGTGAGGATGTGCCTCTCACGCACCCTATCGATGAGAGTGAAAACTACATGGCTGTTTTTCTGTTGCACATTATGCATCGAACTTGTGTTTCTTTGAAAGACTACTTGCCTCTAGACAAGCAGCTTAAGCTTGCAAACATGGTGCTTGCTTGACATACCATACCAACATTTTCTAGTAATTATATAGCAAAAAAGAAAAAACAGTTTTTACATGAAATTTGTTGATTTGTTTATTAATATCCATATTACATGCTTTATTATTATTATTATTATTTTTTATTGTGAATATTTTACAACCAATTGAAATGCTGCTTTTTTTCTCAAGAAAAGTTGGGATGTTCAATTTACAAGTTACAGAAAAGAGGCACGTTACTCGTTTTAAATTTTCTGTGTAGAAGTGTTGTATAGTTTCAAATTAATTTCTCTTTTTACACAATTTGAAATTATACGTTTTTCTTTTTTCTTATTTTATTTGGTACACTGTTGGGCCAACAATCATTTTCCGTTTTACAATATGTAACATAAAAAGTTACAGCGTCCAGGGGAATATTTTGATAATGCACAATTATTACTCGAACAGTCGCTTAAAAAATAAAGGATCACAAAATAGAGAGAAAAAGAAAGGAAAACAAAAATGAACAGAAGCTCGACAATTAAAAATAAACAGTGAAAACAACTTTCAGAAACTTTAGAATAATAAAAAGAAGAAAATATTTATTTGATAATTTACAGGCAAGCTGTTTTCGTAAAAATCTAGTTTCCCAAAAAAAAAAAATATATATATATATATATATGTATATTTAATTATATAAAATTGATAAAAAAGATAGTCCAAGTTCAATCTAGCTGTAAATTCTTCAGCCTCGAGCCGAAAAAGAAGAGGCGTCAGTAGTCACTCATTTTAAAGTCGCCGAGTCTTTGCTTTCGTCGCAGTGCGAATCTGATGACTATGAGAATCGTTGTCCGTCCCTTTTTGAGTTTTGAAATCCTTTTTAAGTTTTGAGCTCTACTGATGAATCCAACTCCTATTTCCATAGGCCGAATTCTGATTCCATCGAGTAGCTCTGTGGCTCAAACAAAACCACCTTCTAATCCCTTCTTCGGCTCTATTTTTACACTCAAATCCACTTTTTCTGCTTCTTCTTCTTCTTCTACTCTACAAACCATCCCCGACTCACACTCCAAATCAGTTTCAAATCCACTTTACCATTTTCTTCCTCCAACGAAGAACCCCAACAACATTGTCAACCTCATCTGCTCAAGCCTCAGACAAGAAAATACCCATCTCTCCCTTCTCCAAAACGACATAAAAGGGCTTCTTCCCCATCTGGGTTCCCGTGAAATTTCGAGGGTTCTATTGAGATGTCAATCTGATTACTCTTCAGCTCTTACTTTCTTCAATTGGGTCAAGAATGATTTGGGTCTCAGACCCACTACCCCCAATTATTGCATTATTCTTCATATTTTGGCGTGGTCAAGAAAATTCTTGCCCGCCATGAAACTGTTATCTGAATTGATAGAGTTGGTTAAAGACGTTCCAGCAGAGGATGACATATTTCAGAATTTGATTTTGTGTACCCAAGACTGCAACTGGGATGCAGTTATCTTTGATATGCTCATAAAGGCTTATGTGAAAGCGGGTATGATTCGAGAAGGTTTTGATACTTTTAGGAAGACACTAAAGGTTGGTTTTGTCCCCAGTGTTATCTCTTGCAATTTTCTTATGCATGGATTAATGCGGTTGAATTCTATTGATAAGTGCTGGCATGTCTATGAAGAGATGGGGAGGATTGGGGTGCATTCAAATGCTTATACATTTAATATTTTGACTCATGCTTTATGCAATGACAGAGATGTAGATAAAGTGAACTCCTTTTTGGAGAAGATAGAAGAAGAAGGGTTTGATCCTGATATTGTTACATATAATACTCTAATCAGTAGCTATTGTAGGAAAGGAAGGCTAGAGGATGCATTTTATTTGTATAAGATCATGTATAGGAGGAATGTTATCCCAGACTTGGTTTCATATACTACCTTGATGAATGGGCTTTGTAAACAAGGGAGGGTGAGGGATGCTCATCAGCTTTTCCACAGAATGGTTCATAGAGGATTGAATCCGGATGTTATGTCATATAATACTCTTATTAGTGGTTATTGCAATGAGGGAAAGATGAAAGAGTGCAAGTCATTGTTGCATGAGATGATCGGGAATGGAATTCTTCCTGACCATTTCTCTTGCAGGACACTCATTGAAGGATATGGCAGAGAAGGTAAGCTCCTCTCTGCTTTGAATTTGGTTGGAGAGCTTCAGAGATTTGGAATCTCTCTTTCTGGTACCATTTACGATTATCTAATTGTTGTATTATGTCAAGAAGGTCGGCCGTTTGCTGCTAAAAGCCTTTTGGAAAGAATTTCTCAGGATGATTATATGCCCGATATGGATATCTACAATGAATTAATCGGGTCTTTCTGCAAAAGTGATCATGTTGCAGAGGCCTTGCTTTTCAAAGAAGAAATGGTACGTTCGAATATCAAACCCAGTATTTTCACATATAAAGCTCTCATAAGCTGCTTGTGTCGAATAAATAGAAGTGAAGAAGGTGCATCCTTAATGGAAGAAATGGCTGAATCGGGTTTGTCACCTGACATGGTAATATGCAGGGAATTAGTAAATGGGTACTGCAAAGAAGGTCATATTGCTAAAGCAGAATCAACATTGAGCCTATTTGCCATGGAATTTCAAATTTTTGATACTGAAAGTTACAATGTCCTCGTCAAAGTTTTATGTGAGGATGGTAATGTGGCTAAGATGCTGGAGCTGCAGGATAGAATGCTAAAAGTAGGTCTTACACCAAATTGCTTGACATGTAAGTATGTGATCCTAGCTATGGAAAACTACAAAACTGGACAAAGACAGGATACAACTAGAATGAAAATGTAGATTTTTGGAGAAAATTTGTCTTCCCTGACCGGATTATATGAGGCATATGTCAGCTACCTCCATTTATGTATTCAAAATGCCTTTTTGGATCCCATTAATTTGGGCAGAAGATAAGAAAGTCAGCTGAAGAGGTTGGCATAGTTAGGGAGCTAGCATCTTATTTCTTCATATGGCTACTAATGGCAAATTTACGTCAAAAGTTTTGGCACTGAATCTGAATGCTAAGGTATGCACCATCGGAGTTTGTGCATGTAGTTTACACAAAGCATCCCATTTTCCAAGAAAAAGAGAATTTTCCCTTTCTCAGTGGCTTTGCGAGACGGATAGAAATTCAAAGTAAGACCCTTTAAAAGACAAGGTCAACGTACATGAAATGGTCCGGGTAATTCATATTTTTAAATTTTAATTATTAATCAAAATTAAGTTCATTATTAATTACTTGCGATGACCACGTTGACGAAAAAATTGACGTCGAGGCTTCAGCATATAGTTCTGGATGGAATTTATTTTTATTATTCTTATTAATTTCATTTTTGCACGAATCTTTGCAATTTTTTTTTTTTTTTTTCAGTGGACTCAGAGAATTGTTTGATCCCACTTTAGACTTTTTCAAGCTGTCAGGGGTGGAATTGATCATTTTTAAGTAGTAGCGTTTCTGGAACGATTTCTCGATCTATGGCTTGTAAGATGTCGTCGTGTTAAAGTTTTCGTTTTTTAAATTATGAGAGGCCACGCTTCCTGTTTGATCTTTCTTAGGATCTCTGAAAGAAAAAGTTGGCTCAACCCCCAAAATAAATAGATAAAGTGCGAGAAAAAAAAATCCGGAAATCCTAGGAGACTCACGGCTTGAGATCGAGGTGCAAAGAGAATTCTAAAGGAAAAAGAAAAATGACTCCCATTGAAACTGGTCTTAAAACTCTTCCCTAATAAGCTCTTCCAGGAATAAACTTCTTCACCAATTTAATAAGGGATAGAATTTGATTTTATGAGCTGGATCATACATAACGGCGTTAAGAGCCTCTAATGGCTTAGCAACTGATGGAAATACTGTAATGATCCTAACAGATGTGGATCAACTGGCATGCTATAATAACAAAATGAATGGGAATCAGATCCCATATATATATAACCATTTAATTAATTTCAGCATAATTTCCAACTTTTTGTCTTTTTGTCCTTTGGTCCTAGACATATCTAAACAGATAGACAATATAAATTCACCACTCAACTATACCAACCAATATCCTTTTAAGTGGTAGTCAAAAATCAGGAAATTTTTCCCTTTCTACATTTCCCATGCGTACAAAAAAGAAGAAAATTAAAAATCAAATTTCAGCAATAGCTTAAAGCAGAATTCCTGAAAATAAGAGTGTTTCTAAGATTTAACAATTTACCTGACTGTACAAGTCTGACAATTAGCCCCTCAAAACATCTCACCTTTGGGTGACTCTTTCTTCTCAGATGTTGGGCTCGGAGTAGGCTGGGAAATTTCACCTAGTTCCATGTGCTCAACAACGCTCTCTGTTTCTTGATTTTCAGCTTCTACAATTCCTGATGAAGCAGCTTCCTGGTAAACAATGCATGTTAGTTTTTCCCCAGGATGAACGTCAGCATCCAAGGACCCCTTCAGAGTGGAAGGAGAATTTTCTTTGCCACTACGATCATTGCTAGAAATACTAGATGCCAACCATGTAAATTTCAAATTGTGGCCTTCCCAGCATTTTCCATTAATAAATGCTCTCTCAGCAGAATGGCGCGTTGTGAAAGTTATACATGCTGAGTAGTCTTTTGATGTCTCCGATTCACTACTATTAACATGGGTCTTCACGTCTTCTAGCTCCACGTTGGAAAGATCACCATATGGTAAGAAGTGTTCCTTCAATGCAGCAACCTAAAGAGCGTGAAGACATCAGTTTACCTTTTATTGATGCATAAATAAATAATACAAAGTACAAACACAGCCTGGATAATGTAATTACGGATTTGACTAGAAAGGAAGAAGCCACACAAATAAGTATTACATATAATTATGTAATAGCAAGGCAAACACTGAAGGTATTCTAAGATAAGAAACTCATTGTGAATGCAGTTGAATGATTACATGTAAAGACAAAGTAGAAAGTAAATGCACCAGGTTCTGGAAAAAAAAAAAAATAGCAGACTCATGCACATTCAATATTTGCTTATGCCTATGAATCTTTCTTCCAATAAAATGTCAGGCAAGTTAAATCTGTTATTAATTACCAGACGCTCATGCAAGTCAAGTATCTAATGATCATGATCCAATGATCTCAACTGCTACTTATGTGGACAACTGTAACCCTATTGATTGAGCAATGTGCAAGAAAATATATTGTGACTATCCAGAAATGAGGACAATCAGATTTCCCCTTATATAGAGATTTTAAATTTTAAGAAAAGATGGCTTTTCCATTCTAGCTTTGGAGAGATTTGATTGGGGGGGAGAGAGGGAGAGAGAGAGTTACATTAGCCAATCCAGCTGGTAAAGGTGGGCAAATTCTAAAGGCAGTAGGGCGGTTGTCCAATTTGTATCTATTCATCAGGAAAGGAGCCCCCACTGGTGTTAACGGACAAACTGCCTGCTGCTTTGAGCTTATAGGTTCCTGCACTGGCTCAGTTGTATTGGTTTTGGGACTATGGGAGACATTGTTTTCCCCTGATAAGTTCTTATCCAATGACATCTCATAATGCGGTGATACCACAATAGGGGCAGGATCAGAAGGCCTTGGAGTAGCAGCTTTAGCAACATCAGCCGCTATTCCCAGTTTTGGTCTCTTAGCAACTTGTTCTGAGTCTGACTCACCCTTGGGTCCTGTAGCCTGTAAAAGGTTAAAACATGACATTAGGTTTTCAATGTTTTTTCTCTTTTTTTTTTTTTTTGGGATCCCTAAAAACTTGAGATCAAACTAATATAAAGAAATAACATATTTATAACAGCATCTCATTTATAAGTTTATGTCTTCATGTTAATATCCATCTCTCTACACTTTCTAGTGTAGTTACATACATGATACAGTTTGAGCAAACCACTCACAAGCAATATACCTTAGCAACATAAATCGAGAAAGGCTCATGTGAAATAATATCAATACGATAATGTAAACTAAAGCCTCAATTGATCCGGTTTCTGAAAGCACTGACAGACTGAACTTGTAACATGACCCACATTGTTTTTCCTAATTTCATATTATGCAGTAGCAAATATAACTTAACTATATAGCAACAAATCAAATTTCATGGTAAGAAAATTGATCTTACTTGTTTCTCGAGTTTGTCTAACTTTCGCCGGAAATCATTTCGCTTCTGATCCAACATTTCCTGCTTCTTGCGGAGTTGTTCTTTCAACTGCTCCAAAGTTTCTAGCTTCTTCTGCAAAGGAGGTTGAACCATGGGACCATTCGAGATGACGGGCCTAGCATTATCAGAGGCAGATAGAGAAGGATCTTGAGTATGGGCAACACTACTTTTTGGTGCAGCAGCTTCATGACTATCTTTACTACTACAAGCAACAGATGGATTGGGTGGAACTGAAACAACTGTCACCCCCTGCGGAGTTACACATGCACTGCTGCTACTGCTTATGCTATCATCAGGAATGCTATCACGATTGGCCCACCATAGCTTGACAAAGCGATTACCCATTACAGCATCAGGAGCCTTCAATGCAGCCTCAGCCTCTTCCCTCTTTGAAAACTGAACAAAGGCCCGTTCACTATTCATAGGAATGTAGATGTCAATAACCTCTCCAAACTTTTGAAAATGGGAAAGAAGTGCCTCCCTTTTATTACTTTTCTGAGGAATTCCATTTACAAATAGAGTGCGCAATGCTTTTTGCGATTGTTTCCGAGTGTTACGCATAGTATCAAACTGTGGCTTGGAAGATGAATCCATACGTTTTGGGCCAGCATCCTCTGCAATTACACGTTTTCCTTGGCGGGATGTATGTTGAATCACAGCTAATGCCTCCTTATCCTCTTTAGTTTCATTCTCAAGATAATCTAAGGAACTAATTGCAGGATCAATTTTCTCTTTTACATCTATTCTGCTTTTTGAACCACCAATTCTACCCCAAACAGATGTATTCTGTAAACCAGCAGCATTTCCAGTGCTTCTGACTGTGCCTTCATTATCTAAAGGGTCGCCATTCAATAAAGGTTCGATTTCATCAATCTTGGGTGAATGTATGGCAAGAAGTGAGTTTGATGTTTCAGGACAATTGTTATTCCAAAGGGGCTGGTCAGGATCATACAAATCAGCCCCACCCACGCAACCCGAACCCGGATACAGACTATTCAAACCCATGCCATCATCGGCATTTCCAGGCTTACTCATTTTGATCTGTAATCCTTTACTAGTCACTGATGTGGTTGAAGATGCACTTACTGATGCTAGAGATCCAGGTCCAGCAGTTGTTCCCAGTATATGTGCGCTTGGAAGTGAAACAGGTAGGTTAAACTGTGACAGACTCTGTAGATTAGGTAAAAAAAAATTGTTTAAAAAAATATATATATAGATATACCAACAGAAACACAAAAGGCCAACAAGATAAACATTAAAGGGTAACAAAATATTAACAGGAAACAGTGTTTGAAATGCACACACCTGAACATCTTCAACAACAATTCGATTGACACCATGCTCCATTGGACACATGTCCCCTCTTAGACAAAATCCACGCTCCTCAAAATCTCTACACCGTTGGCGAGGGATACCCATGTTCAATGAAGAATGTATTGGTGGCCTAAGTGTTCCTTGCAAACCAATTGAATGAAGTGCATCCAGGCCACCATTTGGTATTCCAGGAATTAATCCAAATGCATTCCAAGATGCACCCTGTGCATTAGAAACATTTGTCAACCCTCTTCCAGAAAACAGGCTACCAGGAATAGAGCCCTGCTGAACCATTTGAGAAGCAATATCAGAGTTGAACCTAGCATCACGTTGGTTCCACAATCCGGAGTCCCTTCCTCTACCCCTACCAGGACCAGGGTCTCCAGAAAATGCTTGATTTGCCCAGATTCTTTGACTTACATCAAAAGGGGCCCGTGGTAACGATCCTATGCCAATACGTCTTTTATCAAATTTTGCAGACAAGTCTTTCTCCAAATGAGTGGAGTTGTAATTTTTCCATATTGTACTACTTTGGGATTCATTCTCTCTGAAAGAATGCCCATTTGGGAAAGGTTTGTTCCGCTTTCTGTAAGGCCTTGTCAAAACTTGACCAAGAGTATCTCTCTCCAAAGACTGAGAACGAGTGTCCCGTCTACGATGTTTATGATTTCGATCATCATCATCATCATCATCAGTAACTTCCTTCTCCTCAGGATCACTAGCACATTCAGGAGAAATTCGCCCTGATTTAGGAGATGAGAGTTTTAACTCCATTGGATCCCGGAAGATCAATAAAGTGTAGTTTTATAGCATCCAAACCTTCACAACTCTCACTTGCAGCAACCAAGCCACTTGATTGCCAATAACAATCACCACAATGGCACGTATAACCTGCTTAAAGAGTTAGAGAAAGCAATATTTACGGACAGAATTATGGGATTGAAGAAATACAAAGGTAGCAGTAATTATTAGATTATCACTTCACACTGTGAATTAGGATAATGCTATAAGCGTTGCTATCTAGGAACAAACTAAAGAGAAAATAGAACCAGTTACAGAAATGAACAAAATACAGATATTACTGTAATAACATCCCATAAATATCAGACCTATACTAAATTGACATTTCAATGTTGGCCTTCCGTGCTTAAAATAAGACAATTGACCTTAATCGAACAAACGGAAAACAGCAAGAAAACAATTTACAGAAAACGGATCAAACTCAAAGAAGCATACTCCAAATAAAAATTGAAAATAAAAACACTAATAAACAACTGAACATTGTATTTTCAACATATACAAACTGGCAAATCAAGCTCCTAAAAGCCCACGGATTCTATCATTTAGATGATAAGAATTGTTAACAAATTCAGCAAAGTTAACAACATTGCAGTAATTAAAAACCCTAGGACGCGCATTGCTAAATGATAATCTAGGTTTAAAACAAACACAATTAATTGCAAGGAAAAAAAAAGTATTAAATAAACCGCATAATTCTTACAAGGTCTTTTGTAGAAGAATTTAGCAACCAATGCCGCCTTAAAGCTCCATATAATTAAAGATTGAAATCAACTCCGTTGCATAGCACGGAACAAGGCGACGAGGAGACTATGGAAGGGCATGAAGAAAAATAGTTGCGAACGGAAGGGGCAGGATCGCAATAAAGTGATAATCGAGGGGGATTTTACATAAAGCTTGTTTTGCACGAGAGATTTGGATGGAGCAGAAATATGCTAGAGAAAGAGAGGGAAGGGGGGGTTTGCGACTGTAACCTTTTTGTTTTGAGGGGGGTTTGAAGCTGTGCGTAGCTAACAGGAATTTGGAAGAGAGAGAAAGACAGGAGATGGCGTACCCAAAAAAGAATAAATAAAATTGACGACAACTAGAACTGGAAATTGTATTTTCCTCCCACAAGATTCTGTTAATTCTAGATTTATCCTTCACTTCAATTTATTTTTTTTTTGGGCGGGGACTTGTGAGGCGGTTGGTTGAGGAGACCTTTGTTGAGGTTTTGGGTTCGCCTTTGGGTTTCTTTTATATTTAATTTATATATTTTTATTTTTTTTTATAAAAATTTAATTTAATTGTTTATTTGGGGTAGGAAGAATATTCCTTTTATATCACAACTATACTAGGCTTGGAACTGAATTAGCTCTTGCACACATTTGGGCCGAGTTCTCTGGGACCCGTAAACCCCTGATTACTGTCGTGGGCATGTTTCTTTCGTAATTAAAGCTCTGTTTTTGCCATTGCAGAAACAAAAGCACGCTCTTTGTTCTTTTGCTTTCTTTCTCCTGAGACTGGGGACAGCTTGATATTTCAGTCCCCATTTCCAAACATCCCAACTCAAAACCAGAAGCCCCATGACGTATCATTAACTAATGCACATCAAGCAGATAACAACTATCATCAATAAAAACATAAAAGTAAACCAATGAAAATGAAAAATAAAACAAGAAATGCAATGCATTAATCAAAATACTCTACTTAGGAACATAAAGGAATCAACTCAAAAGATTATATTTTCGCTGTATGATTGAACCAATATCTTTTAAGAACATCTTAAAATTTTTTTATAGATGGCCGAGGATTACAATGTCACATAAAAGAACCTACAGACCAAATAGTTTTGCAACACTGAAAATGAAAGAAATTGTAGTGCAGGAATGACAACTATGAAGTTGAACAGCAACAATGCATAAAAATGAATAACTCCAAACAGCAAATTCAATGATTCACATTAGATTATTCTGCGTATACACAAATGAGATGAAGATGGGCAATCTCTAAACAGAGATAGACATGCTCAAATGACCACGAGTGAACCAAAAAATAAAAAAAAATAAAAATGCAAAAGATATAAAAGGGGCATAATCCCAATCTCTATTTATATGTATCTTTCTCAGCAAATGGTGATCCAGAAACAAGGGATACGTCTATACATCATTCTGGACGAAAAGGCAACAAACTACCGACCAAACCAACCTCTAGGTGGTTGGACTTCCCCTTCATTCATCAGCTTATCCAGCACCACATTCAAGTCAACTGCCTGGTTGTTATCCGTCAGCTTTCTAACAGTTGCCCTCACATGGTCTCTTGGGAACCCCATATTTGTCACTCTATCAACAACATCATCGATAGGAACTCTGTTTCCACTCCCACTAGAATCTGAACCACCATTAACCCCAGAAGCAGCAGGTAATGTCTGCGGTAGTACCCGAGCAGTTGGCAGCTGTGGATAACCACTTTGAGCTGCAGTATGAGAAGAGACTTGATGTGGCTTAACCACAGGAGTATTACCATACTGAGAAGGCATTCCACCATAGTGATAAGGTTCACTACGCACAGGTGGTGGGCCATAACCAGTTGAAAATCCTGAACCAGATCTGCTGGATGGGGTCTCATACACATGGGAAGGAGCACCATAAAACGGTTGCGAAGGCAGGGGCACACTTGGTTGCTGAGAGGGTGGCTCTCGATGGGTTGGTTGGTAGTTCTGAGGAGGAATATAAGGTGGCTCTTCAGAACGGTGGACTGTTGAAGGTTGGAGTTGAGAGGAATTAACAGGTGCCAGAGATGGATGCTGCAGAGGCAGCTGGGATGATGGCTGAGAGAACTGTGGTTGAGGTGTAGGTTGAAATTGTTGATGAGTTGGTGCTGCAGGAGGGGGGAGTGGTTGCTGACTAGGTGGAACTTGGTGTTGTTGATTTGGGGCATTTTGGGTTTGACCATGTGCTGGGAAGTAAGACTCTTGCGGAGGGGCAAAAGGGATCTGGTTTTGAGACAAATGATTTTGAGGTTGAACTGATTGTGGCAGACCTTGTTGGGGAGTTGGATGGATAGGAGCATTTGGAGGAGAGAAAGAAGGATGTGTCGATGGAACGTTAACGTGGGGAGGAAGCTGTTGGTGAGATTGTTGAGAAGCAGATGCCACCTGCTGCACAGAATCCCTATGCACCATCTTCTGGGGTCCTAGTTGCTGGTCTACCTTGGGAACTTGTAGCTTCGAAAGCTGTACTTGAGATTCAATTATTTCATGTTTATCCTTTAAAGATTGAACCCCTGTCTGCACCTGGTATCATCGACAAATGAAAAGCAGCATAAGCATAGACAGTGCATGCATAAATAAGTCTTTAAGCAGAATTAACAGGTTTTTTGATCCCCTCAACACAAGTAAAAAACTAACCTATCAGCAAGAGTTCAATTTATAAAAAAAATCTTCATTCTGTTGTTATAATGTTCCAAACTCAATTCAACTTATTATAACAATAAGTAAAGAAATAAGGTTATTAGGCCTGGTGAAGGCATGACAGATCTCAGGACATCCTTCAGTTTTAATTCACAAACGTACATACACATAATAGCAAGATAGAGAGTATCGGGGAAGGCCTTCATGTGCCAACATGGCACTCCAAAAGAATTCACTGGATTTTGGCAGACACAAGTTGGAAACCACCAGTTTTAAAAGGCCAAAGTTGCTTTTCTTAATAATGCACATGACAGATGACACCATATGATTAAAAGAAGGATGAGAGGGATCATATTTGAAAAGGCATACACAGTTATAGCTGACATGTGCACCATCTAGATTGCAATAATTTTATCATATTGAACTCAAAATAGTAGTTAATAAGAAATAAACTATAGGAACAAACTGGGGAATGTTATTAACTCTAAATCCTAAGGTGAATGATCATTTCACAGAGGTAACTAATTCTAGAAAAGACAGAAACAATACAAAGCAGCTTCAGAATGAAAGTAAAAGCACATTGCAGGATTAATGGGAATTGGAATAATAAATTATTAGTAAAGTTTGCAAGCATTAAACATGTTATGCAGTAGGAATGCTGCTAGCATAAGTTTTATCACATCCTTTATCTAAAAACATAAACTGCAGCCCAATTGTTAAGCTCAAAACAAAAGGAAGCAAATACAAATAGCAAACCTCTCTAAGAACATTTTCCAACTGCCTCATAACTTCATCAGTGCTTCCATGATTGTTCCCAACTGATATCTTCAAATCATCAACAGAATTCTCAAGATGGCGTGTCCTGCTTTCCAGTTGCGTCAGTCGCGCACTAACACCTTCCAAAACATGTAGCAGATTCTCCGAATGTTTTTTCACCGTCCTATCAATCTCAGCCACCAGTTCTGAGTCAAGTGCATTCCGATCCTTCTCTAAAATGGCTTTTGCTGGTTCCATGGAGTCTAGAGAACCATAATTCTGTGCACAACATGAAAACGTCAAACTTAAATGCCAATAAAACAAAGAATAATCATCATAACTAAAAACCCTAAAAAATTTCTGAATCCTGAAACTAAATACATTTTTCAGTTACAAATATAATTGTTGCTAAAGATTGATAGAGAAAGGAAGAAGGAAGGAGAGTAGGGGCAGGAATTACTCTGATAGGAGAGGCGGTTTTGGGTTTGGATTCTGCAGAGCTCCAGGGCCTAGAGGATCCTCCGAGATTGGACGGCGCAGAATCGAAATTGGAGGACGGAGGAGAACCACCGACCCCTAAGAAAGGGTGAATGGGATGGAAATCGTAGCTAGGAAAGATATCTTCCTTCTTATCGATACCACTTCCAGTGCCACCATGGCCGCTTTGATCTTCTTCCTCTTCTTTTTGGGGATGACTCATCAGGTCGATGAAGTCCTTGCTCTGCGTCGTCGACGATCCCTTAGACAGATCCATCACCTGCTTGTCCATGAACGACGTCGTATTCATCGAGCGCCCACACACAGACAGACAATTTTATGGTGCCTGGGCGTTCAAGTTGTTGTTTTTTAATTTATTTATTTTTCCATTTTCTGTTCTCAATTATATAAAAATTGTTGCGAGGATAGATAGAAGAGACATAGTGCATGGTGGTGTGAGGAAAACGACTGGAAGAAGACTCCCTCCACCTCCTTCCTCTTTTCTTCTCCACGATGTTAAGTATGCCGTAGACTAATTATAGTAATAAAGCTATTAGTTATCAACATAATTAAGAACCACTAACAATCTTTTCATTCTAAACGTTTGGGCTTTGGTTTAGTCATTCGGAAGGTTTGGGCTTTGGTTGTAAACATCAGAGCCTAACCCAGATTTTCAAAACAGAAAATCTCATTTTGGGCTTGTACGAGGACAAGGTCCCTAAGTTTTGTTTTTATTTTATATATTATTTCTTATTTCTTTTATTTCTTCTTTTTTATTTTATTTTTTAAGGCAAATACAAGTGAAGCGAAGATTAATAAGGTTAAAATTAGATTGGAATGGAAAAATGAAAAGGAAAATAAAATTCGGCATTACTTAAATTAAGTCATTTGGGGATCACTTGCCCCTACATCTAAATATAACATACCCAAGTCACTAGAAGTTGCCCATAGATATACCATACAGAGTCATAAGTATTATTCGTAAGAAAACTCCTAAACTTAATTAAAACATGTACTCAACAATGGACACATCGGAAGAACTTGACCATGGCACTTGAATTACGACCATGCGTTCTTCATACTCAAATGCAGCGTCTCTTCCATCAACACGACAAGTCGTTGGTTTCTCGGATGCAAACACCCTCATCTCCCCAGAGCCCCTGACCCCAACTCGAACCGAATCCTTCACCTCATCGAAATCCAATGACCGTATTGCCCCTCCTGTGTTGAGCATATTCACCAGCCCAATGGCAGCAAAATGGACAGACTGTCTAGCCAACACAGTCACTGGCGAAACAGTAATTAGCTCAAAGTTAAAGGGCTCCAATGAGATATCCACAGTGTCATCAAGCTTGGAAAGTATGAGCTTCTTGGCCTGAGAGAAATACAAGGCAAAAACTTCGACTCCCTCAGTGGAAATTGGATTTTTACCACTCTTCCACTCTATATCCTTGGGACTGGCTTTGGAGGTCACCATGTGAGAAAACTGAGAGGCACATTGGTTTCTTCTGGTTTCTCTGCTCCACCCTCCACCTTGGCAATTAAATGCCCCAAGAACGCCAGTATACTGTCCCAGACAAAATATATAAAATTAAAATCGGACCCCAAAATAAAAACCAATTAAAAATATAACTCAAAATTCAATTTATTGATTTATTTTTAAAATAAAATAAAATAAAAGTTATCACTGACCTTGTTGAGGTTCCAAATTTTGAGCATGGTTTTTCCATCATGAAGAGGGTCTTCAAAGAGGCAGTCACGGGTAGGGAGAGCATAATACTCGCACCTCAAAATAGAGCCATCAGGCAACACAAGGGTCTTGAGCAAGTCGAAGTTGTGCTTTCCGACCGAGTCGCTTACATAGATTGGACCCCCAGAGATTGCTCGTGAAGCAGCATGGAAAGCAGCACAAGGGTGATTTGACTGGAACATGTCCCAGTCTGGGTGTATAAAGTTGCCCATCCACAAACTGTTGTATGCACAGTGAACCATGTGACATCCTTGTAGCCAAAACGTACCGTTTGGATCACCTGACGGATCGGTGCACCAGAAATCATCCCCTGTTTCAAATATAAGCCCACCATAACAAACATTAATTTACATTATTATTCTTAAAGCTCCACATTGATCTTATTTCTTATTTCTTTTTCCCTGTTTCTATCCCATGTTTGGCGCAAAGTGAAAGTCTTAAAAATTAAAATAGTCGTCTTATGAAATCTTAAATAGTGGAGATTGTGACCAGGCCTTTTTCAATATAAAATATATGATGATGTCTCTAACTTCCTTGTTTAAAACACACGGTTTATCTAAAACTTTTTTGAGGGGCCCAATTAAACAAGAAAATAAAACAAAGAATTTAACTTATACCAGAAAAAGAAAAATAATAATAATTATAATTACATAAACTTACCGACACGACCAAGAGCAATGGCCTCTGTTCCGAGAAACATGAAATCGTTGCAGTGCTCCATGCTAGCAATTACACCGTTGCCGTTAAAATGCTTCCTCACCGACGACGTTAATGCCTTATAATACGCCTTTGCAAGCTCAACTCGTCCACCATAGTTCTCGCACACCATCTCTAGCAGCTATTCAAAACAAATATATTCATATTAATTATTTCGTGGAAAAAAATTAAAGGAAAATCATGACTATAATTAAAAATAACAACAATAATAATGAAATAAAAAGCGTGCCGACCAAACAAGTCAAATGACTGAACCAACAGTATGTTTGACTAATATAAGAGAGGGCACATGGATTTATGACACCTGGCACTTTGAATGGTGGTTAAAACGAAATTAAAATGAGAGAGTAGAGACTAGAGACAAAGACTTACATGGATAACGTCCACTTTGACCCCATCGATACCGACCGACTCCAAGTGCGAGTGGAGCCCTTCGTACATCTGATCAACAATCTCTGGTGGGACCAACCCAACCCCAGTGCTAACGATCTTATCAACAGCCAGATCTTCCATCGTCAACTCCAATCCAGGCGAAAGCTTCGGCTGCACGATAGTAGCTTCGGGCAAATCCGGAACGTCGGGTCTCAACCCGCCCCAATACCCGCAAAGGGCATGCCAAACGTAGACATAGTCAACGCTCTTAAACTCCTCCTTGAGATCCCCAACGAAGGCCGCCATTCCCTTTTTTCCGGAGCTCTTGGGGCTCACATAGTCCCTGAACTTGTAGTTCTCTTGGAACTTCAAGAGCCTGCATGGCATTTGCTCGCCTGCAGCGGTCTGATTCATGCCCTCCTGAGTGATTGGATCCGAATCATGACCGATCGATTGCCATCCATCGTCGATCAGGACAAGTCCAGGTGGGCACCCACCTTCGACGAGTCCTTTAACGCCTTCCAGAATGCCTTTGGGGTTCACCGTAAGGTAAAATGCATCCCACGTGCACCAACCGAATTTGTCCACGATGCCAGGTGGAGTTTTCTCCTCCAAAAGCCTGAAAGTTCCCAAATGAACCCTCACCGCTTTCATGGCGTCTTTAACAAGAGCGAAAGGATCGTCGCCGGCATGCAGATAAAGAACGCTTCGAAATCCGGCGGAAGAAGCTTTCGTCGAGCCGCTTTCGACGCAAATGTCGACGAAATCGTCTTCGCCGGGCTGGAGAGAGGAACGGAAAGGACCTTCGAGGAGTGGAAGGAGGAGGACGTAAGGTCGACCGGAATCGGATTTGTCGAGAACGACCATCTGAGTCTCGTTCTCGAGGTCTCGGCCGTTTGAACCGGTCCAGTGGGTGGTCCACCAGACCTTGAACCTGAATATGCTCATGAACTTTATGTCCCTCAGCTTGCCGATCGGGACGACGTGTCGGCTGCTTGATTGGGCAGCATCAAGGCCGAGGAAGCAACCGACGGTGCCGATTAGTTCATTGCAAGTGTAGGGTGAAGGAGTGGCTACGATGTTATCAGGAACGTCGGAGAGAATCAAATGGCCGTTGGCCAGCAAGTTTGATTTCTCGACGGTGAATTGGCCATGGCCATTGACGAAAGAGGTGACGTCAGAGCTATTTTTGCTCAAACTCGGAGCCATGGATTATGAAAGAGAGAGAAAACGGAGAGGCTATAGAGAAGAGTAAGTTTCAGAGAGATTATAATAGACAAGAAAATCTAGTTTTCTGCGATTGAATGCAAAGAAATCAAGGAGTGGCTGGCTTATATATAGAAAAAATAAATTATGTATATCCGTGGGGGACAGAAAATAATAGAGAAAAAAATAGGATCGGAATTAAGAAGATTCTACACGATCTTTTGAAAAAATGGAAAGAATCGCTTACTTGATTGGAGTGTTGTAATATGGAATCTATAACTTTGCAGTTTTGAGATTTGAATGATTTGTGAATATGGTAACCACTGAATTTATAGACACAAGCCCATGAAATGAAATGGCCTATACGAAGGTGCAGTGAAAGTTGGTTCGAAATTTTATTATTACTATTATTTTTTATAAATTTCTTGAATAATAAATTCTATATTATCTATTTTTGCTTTATTTTTTTATTATTATTTATGAGTGGGNTTTTATATTATCTCTTTTTGCTTTATTTTTTTATTATTATTTATGAGTGGGCCAACCCGGTAAAAAGTATTATTGTTTAATTTTTCCATTGGGGCCGATTGAGAATTTAGTTGCTTTCTGATCTACTCCATATACGGCAGAAAAGAAATTATGTGTACATTCGAAAGATCAGATGTTGACAAATTTTGATATAACATCAAAGTCCCGTGAACAAAAGCTGAGAGAAAAACTAGGGGTGGTAATTTTTATTAACAAATCTCTTCCTGTTAATGTATTTATTTAAAGTAATTAACTGCAATAACAAAATTTCAAACTCTAATGTGTACATGCTAATTAATATAGATTTACATATTTAACCTATTTAACAAGTATAATATTTTGATTAAATAATATATCAAATAACATATTTATCTATCATTATTTTAAATTTTTATACAATAACTCAAACGAATACTTTATTTTTCTTTTTATATTTATTACACATTTAACGGAGTATATTTTCTATATCATGACCTCGTATAAAAATATTATAAAGATTAAAAAGTTAATGTTAATTAATTTTGTCTATTCATGTCAATTTTAAATTAATTGTGTATACATGTTACTGATATATTTATAATTATGTTAAATATGTCAACAATCATATTATTTTGAAAGAATTGTTTTCGATTAGATTATTATATCCAACACAAATTACTATTCCTAAGAAAACTACTTGGTTTTTAATTTAAATTTACTTATGAAAGTAATATTTTTCTATTTTCAATGTTCTCCGCAAAGATTCTGCCTTTATTATTCTTTTGATTGTAGTGAAATAAATTTTGTAGTTTAAGACAGATATGTATAATCCTTTTTATGGGCTAGTTTATCTGTTTGAAGACTAATTCATGAAATAAATTAAATTCCACGCATATATTATGTCCTTTAAATCTCTAATCAACAGGTACTTGTGGTACAAACAACGTCCAAACGTTCTAGGTCAATATGTTACTATAAATAATAATTTAATTTAACAATTAATAAAAAAATTAGGTGGTCTTTTAATCACCAACTTTTACAGAGTCTTTGCATTAAAATTATGACAAATGGCAAAAATAAATAATAATAAACAATATTAAAATATTAAACTAGAAACTTAATTTGATTATTTTAAAATATATATCAAATGTTTTTTCTACTAGTCAAATTTTGGATTAAAAAATTTCGTAAAAATAGATAGTCGAAAAACTGCCTAATTTTTTGTCTTAATAAAGACAATGATGAAGATTGATGTTCCCTTTAGTACCCACAGTTCTATAAGTACTCGTAATTAAGTAATTAACTACTACATGTCAGCTGCTATTCTTTTATTCCATTTTTATTTTCCACTTTGCTATTGTATATATAGCTATATAGGAATTTCATTCTCACTTTATGTTGACAACCTATTAATGTGCTTAAGTGCTAAAACTTGTTATTTATCCAATTTAACATTAGTTTAAAATTATCAATTGTGAAACACTTTCAACATTTAACATAGTAACACGTCTTCTCCTCGTATATATTCTAACTTTGTATTTATAAATATGTATGTACTATTTAAATTTACACATTTTTGTTGCTTATTTCGATAGCATCTATTACTAAATAACTCTTCTTAATTTATAATATATATATATATATGAAAAGACAACCTTAATCTGCTACGCAACCATTCAATTGGTCTCAAAATTAAAAAATTGCTATATACTTTTTTCTTTTCTTTTCTTTCATGGGAGGATTCAAACTTGATCATTATGGAGAAAATAATGAATTTTATAACTGGATTGTTTCCTCAAAGACAAATTTCATATACTTATTTGACATTATTTATCAAAATTGTTATTAAAATCCATTATCAAGTATCTTTTTTTTCAAATTAAATCTACATAATTACATTATCCAAAAAAAAAAAAACATAATTACATAGGACAGCAAAAATGTATTTTATTCATTTCAATTCATCCATCAAAGTTCATGGAACCAATAGTGATTCAACTAGTCATCCATGGAATCTCATGAAGCTCATGATGAATGGGGAAAGGTATCTAATTGGTATCCGTTAGAGTCGTGAGGAACAAAGATATATGTCTTTTTTTTTTTGATGAATAACATAGATATATGTCCTACACTGGACTTGGCACTTGTAGACGTAATTTTAGGGTTTTTTTTTTTCAACTTTTTCTAAGTCAATTATTTTGGGACTAACACAAAAAGCAGCAACTTTTTTCTTTTCTTCTTCTTCTTCTTATTATTATTTTTTCATATATTCTTCTTTTATTTATTCTCTCGAAGTCATAAGTCTATTTTTTTTTTATGAA